>JAVQJL010006746.1:0-12134 GCA_036024295.1 Nannoperca obscura
CCATAGCAACGCACCCACACACCCCCTCTCTCTCTCCCTCCCACACACCCCCACCCTCTCCCTCCCACACTCCCCCACCCTCTCCCTCCCACACTCCCCCACCCCCATCCCCACACACACCCACTCTCTCCCTCTCACCCACACACCCACTCTCTCCCTCTCTCCCTCTCACCCACACACACACACACACGCCCGCCCGCACGTGTAGTTGGGAGATAAACGCAGTGAAATCATTGTGAGCTAATTTCCTTCCAGATGGAATAAAACTATCGGTGTTGGCTCCACAGCTGGGGTGTACAGACGTGGCCGTCACACGTGCACATCATCTCATTTGTATGAATGTGCAGCTCGCTGGCAAACATTCGGTGAACCCAGTATCTAATCTCATGAAATCACAACTCTTTGAATCCTTTACAGATTCCAATCACATTTGTCAACTTGTGCAAGTAACATAAATTGGGTACACCTAAAGCTCCAGGGTTCAGTGTAGACCTCTAATTACCTTATGTTGCAGCCTAATTAATGCGGACACCCTGTAACTATGACAACCTGTAACAAGAGCAGCAGAAGATATGAAACGTTGATTGATTATGTATCTGACACAGTAGAATGCCTTGATTCAGAGGGGTGGTGCCATGTCATAGCATTCATGAAAGCACAGGTATGAATGTGAGAAGCCCCACAAATCTCAAATTTACTCCCCCCCCATGATCAAGAGGCACAAATCCTGCACACGCTGCTGATCTCTGTAACGTTGTGCATTTTAATTTGGGCTCATTTCACATTAAAAACAGCAACTTTATTACTTTTTTTGGCCCCAACATTTTGGAAATGCCCCAAATGTTTTAGACAGTGGGGGCAGAAGTTGCCCCAGAAATATAAGTTTAAATTTCCTACACTGACTTCAGGAGAAATCAGAAAATGGGCTACTGATGGAATTAGTGCTGTGGAAACAGACAGTGACTTTATGAGGAAGTTTTGAGTTTGCATTAACCGGGGAAATCAGAACTAAAGAGCCGGCTCTCTCCAGAACCACGCTGCTACTGCAGAACTTACAATATGCCATCATGTAGAAACACCAGCATGAGACTCAGCTGCAGTGACCATGACTCATCAGTTACCAGATCACACGGTCAGGAGTGGCAGTAACTAATCAGAGCAGCACATCCAAAGCACACTTCTGAGCAGCTGACAGTTTATTAGGTGCACCTCGTTAAAACTGACTATAGAAAACTATCCTACCATCATTCAAGTTATTTAACCTGTCCACACTGATATAAATGGGTGGACAAAATAAAGAAAACTCCTGTCAGTATGATGGGTTATAGTTTGATAGTGGCATAAACTGCAGGCTCCAACAAAAGCTAATTATTATAATCTTTATTACCTTTTGGCTATTTAGACCTAATAAACCGAGTGTTTATAGATATAATGCCGGCCAAAATTCATACACTAACTTGTGTACGTACACCCCCCACCCCCCCGTGGACCAGTTCAACGGGCTTTACTGGCAGGACATTTGATGTGTGTTGCCAAAGCACTCATGATTATAAAAAAAAGAAAAAAGTTAATTGTGAATAACAAGATTAGTGAATAGAATATACAAACACTTCCTGGAGCCTTAACATTCCTCACCATGCTACTCTGTGGAAACCCAGCAGGCTCACTGATATCTGGCCAGCTGACTTTCCTGCATGCTGCGTTGCTTTCAGGCTCCATGATTCATGATTCTCTGATATTACAGTTTGCTCTTTGTTGGTAAAGTATGCCGCTCTGCTGCCAGCACACTTGTCGTGTTTGCGATTGGCCACATGGTGCAAACACCGCCCCGTGCATGTGACTGTTTAGCCCGATCACAAATGTTAGGCTCAGTGGAGCCAGGTACCAAAAAGATATCCTGGATGTGTTGAACCTTCTTCGTAGTCCAGGCCTCAGGTTTTGATGCACAACAAACACCAAAGAGTGAGGCGTACTGACTCCACATGGAGGTGTGTGCAGAATTTCTCAACACGTAGATACAAGACAAACACATGCACTCACTAGCTGATAGCATGAACTGCACTGACACATGGCTAGGATGAATAATGGTGCTAGATAAGGTATCAAGATAAAGTATCTCGACAATAAAATGCACTGAAGGTATGCAGCTTATTGTTGAGCTGTTACATGTGGTGTTCCAGATTGATGCTTTATATACACACACAATAAAACAGCCTATAGGGAGGCTATGAATAGGACTATTTTCATGGTTTAGGACTTCTCTGGGGGCTTCGAAATGTTGTTCAAGATGTTTTAAGTTAAGAAAGTTGATGAAATATCTTTTCAGATGCCGTTTACTGTGATCTCTGGTGCTCTGGGTTCTCCAGCTGTCTGTTAAACACAGCGCACTGTGAGCATCTGAACCGTGCAGCTGTGAAAGTGGGCGTGACATTGATAAAATATGCTACATTAGCTTGTCCAACATCCACTGTTTTATTATCACTAATTTTACAGATGGTTTAACTGATTTGAATGATTAAAATGATCAATCCACCCCAATATTCTACTCTGACAACACTTCATATGCAGTAACGGCATGCCCCCGTTGCTCCTGAGCAGGAGCGGTAAGATGGACCATCTGCAGGAAGATGGATTTAATTGAACCGCGGTTCCTGGGAAACCTGTGTATATTAAAAGACATTACTTTGTAGCATGTGGGCTGTGAATTCCAGGACGGCAAGTTGGTGCCTTTTTTATCCATCCCTTAAAATAATAAATCACAAGCCTGCTGTTGGAAGAAGGTACCATCTGTAAGACTTCCATCACAAAAGTCTCTTTTTAATGTTATCACAAATCATTGTGTCATTGGGTGGGGGGTGTATTAATATCTTAACAGATCTGAAACCAGGATGAATCAGAGCACTTTGTGTTGGGCCATCGTGTGGTGGGAACAACCTGAATAAACAAATCTGTCAGATCATTGTGTAGCAAGATAAGAGGAATTAAGCGTGCTAAGAATATTTGTTTCAACGTATTTTAAGTGCAGTAAGACAAACATTTGACTAAACCATCACTGATGCTAATGCTAACAGTGCTAGCTGGGGGGACAGGACCTGGACGTGGAGACCTGACGTTCTGGGTCAGGTATTTTAAAATCCAGCTGCTGTGGTGTGACTGTGATGCTGTGTGCGAGACTCACCTGGGGAAGGCATCAAAGCAGTAGGTCTTGCGTGTATCGGGGAAGGCCACGCGCAGCCCTGACATGAGTGGCGAGTGCAGGATGACCGCGGCGCACTCATAGCGAGCAGCCAGGTCGATGGTGGGCACGGTGCCGATGCTCTGACCGTACAGGATGATGTTCTCCGGTGTTACACCGTACCTGCACAACAACACAACAACACACAGAAAAGACAAGTTCTGATTTGTACAGTGATTTTACATAGAAGAGAAACACTGGGAAGGTTAAGTGTGTGTGTGGGTGTGTGTGTGTAGGATTTATGCAAAGTGCGTCATTGGGAAAATGACTCCCTTAAAACATAAAAGATCTCAGGACTCCAACCTCCCCCCCGTGTCCAATTATCCCCTACAAAATCAGGGACAGAATGAATGTTCGCAGGCTTCTCAGCTGGGGTTACTGCCTGCTGCCTGCTGCCTGCGTGCTCTAGTTTCCAGCAGTAAGTGACTGACTGACACGACTGTATTTGTACTAGTCAGAATGTCTCAGTTATAACTTTCAGCACATCAATCACACTGATGATTTAATCGCCTTATTTGCGATTTCGGGACCGTTCAGAGTTCAGCAGCAGCTTCTTCTGCCTGTCTCAAGCTAGTGCACGTTTGAACAGAACCACAGGACAAACCAGCAAAACAAAATGCAAGTTGATGCGTGTTTCCTACTACTATTATTACCAGAGTATTTAAATCTTGTAATTAATTGAGTATCAGTCAAACCTCAAACGGTGAAAAACAAGAACAGGATCTGAGGAACTTGACCGTGTCCTCGTGGCTGCATTGCTTTGTTGTGCACAAAATGAAAACGTGGATAAAAGCAGGTGGATGGAAACCTTCAGACTGACACTTTAACATTATCTCAGCAGCCAAAGTGAGACATCGCTGTCAACAGGATCATTTAGACGCTATCGGACATCTTCAGCTGTAAATGTCAGAGTGTCATTATTACAATAACCACATAGCATTATGCATGTTTTGAATGTAATAGCTGTTTCTGACATTGTATCATAGTAATGTAGCGATCATCACCAAATGTGATCGACAGCAAATTGGTTTTCTAAACGCAGGTAAATATCGCAGTTCTTTCACGTTGACTTTGGAACAGGAAGCTTTACAGCAGCTGCTGTTTAGTGTTTTGTTGAAGTTTTAGAGGTTTAAGACTGCACACTTTACCTCTTTTCAAAACCCTTCTGATGGAGACAAACCCTCTCTTACTTCTTGTGTGCATTATGCTTGCTTACAGGTGGCGTTGGAAGGTGCACAGGGAGCAAACAGAGGGTGGGCGGCCCACTAATCATGTTTCACCTCTAAAAACGACTCCGGTGTAAGGGTCACCACACATAATCAATGCAATACAATGCTATACTGCAGTGCAGCACCAGATAATTAGGATATTAGTACCCACTGTGTAATGTGCGTCACTGATATCAGATGTGGACAGCAGCCACTGGTAGATTTCCTACTGTAATAAAAGGCCAATATCCCCCGTAGGGGCTCGTGCCGGAGCATAGGTGACATGGTGTGAGAGCTCTATGGCAACACCACGTACTGTAACAAGCAGAACAACATGTGGGGAGGAAGTGAAAGACAGCTAGGAGGATGTAAGGAGAGTGTCAGCAGTGCAACAGGAGTGGAGAGTGATCCAGCATCATGATGGAGATCAAACGCTCTGATAATTACCAGATGTTCACAGATGTGGCTCTATAATCCCAGAACAATGAGCCTATCTGTGACAGAATCTAATCTGAATCTGATACACGAGAGATCGCAGGCGTCTTTGTGTCCCATCTATCGGAGATGTTGATGTGCAGGAAGGACAGACTGGGATGTCGGGTCTGTGAGGTGACAGCACAACCAACAGTCTCCCCTGTAACACTGCAAGAACAACGAGCAGCGGCCTCACTGTTACATGTTACATTAATCCCATCAGGATCTGTCAGCTGACAGTGATGCGTCATTATTCTTCATACAAAGTCTAAAGGTGTTTCTACCTGTCCTGAGCAGACACTCAGTGATAAAATGCACACTGAGGATAACGGCGTACACTTGGGGACAGTCTCTCCCTCAGCTGCATTCAATGGGCTGCACCCTCGGACAAGATTCAATGATCCAACAAGCACTTTGTCTGAAGCATCACGTTTAATTCAATATTTTACAAAAACACCCCACAAACACCAGACTGGAAGGATTTCTATCACACTAACATCGTGATATCTGATTTGCACTAAAAGCCTCGATTGATACCTCAAAGCAAAGTGTTTGTCTCACCCGAGATGTCAGACCGATAGCAGGCTTTTATTATAATCATGTGAACATTTAGTAAATAACTAGTGTGAAGGTTTTTCATCTGGACTTGTTCACGTCAATGTTCACTTTGCTGTTGAGCGAAGCAGACTAGCTCAGACAGACTTTAAAGCAGAGTAATTAAATAAACTTTTCCTTATGCAACCTCATTGCAACATATGTTGTGAGGGTGAAAAGTGTGGATGACTCACATAATACCTTCTTATGTAACGCTGAACTGTCAAATATACATTCATATGCAAGAGAAACTTCATTTATCACTTCAACTTATCAGCAGATGTCTGACTCCTTAAAGATCACCCTGACTGGATAATCACATTTAACACATGTATAACATTATCACAGGACAGATGTTGGAAGCATGTTGGAGTAAAAGGTTCAAGTACGTGTGAAGCAACTAAATTACAGCAGCTTCAGCAGAAAACGACATCTTCTGATGAAGACATTGTTCTCCTGTTACTGTGGCTTCAACTCTCATAAACATAAATGTGTAAAACTGCAGTACAGTAAGTAAGAATGCATGCTGTTGTGATATGACTTATTAAAATAAAACTATTTAATTATAAAAAGGTTATAAGACCATGTATTAATTTTCTACAACAAACAGCTACGTGCAAAAGTTCACATTGTCACATTTGTAGCCCCAGGTGTCGGGTGTTTTTCCGCCCAGCTGTTGCAGTCTCTCATTATCAGTCTAGTAATAAAACCTTTGCAAACAGAACCAAACCCATATTTCACTGTATGCGTAGCGTGAAGCCGGAACATGTTAAAGGTAACTATCCGGACACATTGTTTACTCTCTGAAGGTCGCTTCCACCCATGGTTTGTATAGTCGGCATTAGATAAATAAGTTCATAAAACATTGAATTACTGCTTCTATTAAAAGAACAGTGTTTCCTTGATGGATTACCAAGCCCTGGATGGATCAGTAGAACAAGCGAGGCTCGTCGTAGCAGCTGAACGGTGCTCTGCAGGACAGTTTTTAAATTAAGACAATACATATAAACCATTACAGGGATATTACTACAAGTATGAAGTGAGCGCCTCTGAAATCGTAGGCGATTAATGGGACCACAAAGGGTTAAAAGAACAATTAACTATTCC
Organism: Nannoperca obscura; assembly: GCA_036024295.1. Taxonomy (NCBI): domain Eukaryota; kingdom Metazoa; phylum Chordata; class Actinopteri; order Centrarchiformes; family Percichthyidae; genus Nannoperca; species Nannoperca obscura. The sequence continues at coordinate 6,619 of JAVQJL010006746.1, forward strand.
TGGGGAACCTCCTCACACACCTAAGGTATCGGTGGTGTCCCCGGCCCGGACTGCAAGGAGCCTGGGTCTTAGTTACTCACTGTCAGTGTGATGGCACTTAATATTGCAAGTGTAAGTACGGAAGAACACGACCTGAGACACGAGCTTCGCTATAGAGAATGACTACATCTGAATGATTTAGAGCGAGGATGGAGAGAGGAGGACAACCAGGACGCTACCATCTCCTGATGGTGCCATGAATGTGCCACACACACACACAGAAGGATTAGACACTTGCTTAAAAGACAAGCATGACAAAGGATTTGGACGAGGTGCTGGGTTGTATGTGTCCTATGAAGTGATGCCACCAGAGGAGCTCTTCAGATAACAGCCTGGGTGTGACTAATCTGTTGGCCTAGACAAATCCTGCCTCTGATAAGCAGCAACTGAGCCGACTAGTCATCCTGATAGCTGATTATGAGCCCCACACATGGACAAAGTACCCACTGGCTGCCAGCTGACTCACAGATCCCTGGACTTTGATGCATCTGGCAGCACACTGGTTGGACTCACAACACAAAAGTCAGGGTCAGATGAGAAGAATCCTAAGAGTTCCCGTGGCCTCTCATCCTAAGTCATTCTCACATGACAACAAGTGTCTTATCTAATCTAATCTCAATCTGTCCTCAAATGACAAATGAAGTGTGCAAGAGAACACGTGACAAACGAAAAAGCTTTGCAGGAGAAGCAGCAATTTGTTAGAATCAAAGAAACGCAGGGATGCTGAGAAAGAACAAATGCATTTATCCAAACCTCGCTCAGACAAAAACTATGTGTTCACAATCTGCTGTGATCAACTGTTCTTGGATTCAAAGATGGTGATCATATGATAAAAAACATATTTGTCTAAAACATTGGGGCATTTCCAAACATTTGGGGTGACAAAAATAGTAATGAGTGCAAAATGTTGCTCTTTTTAATGAGCAATGATACCAAATGTTTCAGTGACCACGTGAGCATGAGTAAATGAAAAGTATACTGTTGTTATTCCAAAGAGAAGCGTTCTTATACAGATTCTTATATAATTTAGGTTAATTACACACACCAGCAGACACCCACACATCAGCACCCGTTTAGTGGATAAATCAGTTTGATTTGGAGTGAAATGATGAATCCACAGCCTCCCTTTATGTGCTGAGGGGTGACAGTAGAACATCACTTTAAACCAAGCAGAGCAAACAGCTTCGGTATAATTATGTCCTCATAAAAATGGACCTGGTGATGGCAAATACAGTCAAATCTCCTGGTCAATGCACCGCGAGCAGTTAGAAAAATAATACAGCACCTGCTTTATTGGCTTTGTTCGGCACGCCCGACACGACCACTCCCACCTCGGATATATTTTGTGTCCACGAATGTTGAACCTGAAGTTATTACGATTATTTACAAGAATAATATCACTGAACCCGACGATTTTTACTTTGTTGGTCTTGAATCAACACAAATACAAATGCATCTGTGTAATATGTCATAATAATGTTAATGAGAATATCATTTAGAACCAGCTTGTTAACAACATAATAAGCCCATGTGTTATATAATAACTAGACTGCGTGAAAAATTATGGTATTAACAAATAAAAAACACAAATACCAACGTATTCTGACCGTCACATGAATATTATAACAGTAAGGTGACCAGCTGACACACAGCCACTGAACTCAACACCTCCAGTGTCTGAGTCTGTATGTGTGAACAGGGATCACAGCACCAGTGTAACCCAACAGAGCATGCAGACCTGTTTGTCTTTATTCTAAAAACCAATGGCTTTGTGTTTTGTGACGTAGCACCGCAGTCCTTCGGTCGGTGTTATCTGAAAGAAGAAAGCCGAACAAGCACGTGTAAACCTTCACCAGGGCTGAAACTTCAAACAGGGAGCTAAAAGGGACTCCTGTTCTTTAAAGTGGAAAACTGACGCCAGGGAGCCCGCTAATAGTCTGGGAAGCAAAACTAAAAAGAGAGATAATATGTAAATCTGAGGTCTCCCAGTGGTAGGGGGTGCATCATGTGGAATAAAAAGGAAACAGAAAGAAACACCTGAGAGTGTGAAACAGAGTTACAGGTGGAGAGAGCGCCATGGTAGAACAAATCTCCAAATCTGCAGCTTACAGGTCAGTCTCTGTAAGACATAGTAGGGGTTAATGAGTAGCTGCATGCTTTGGAGACTGAAGAGGTTATATGTGATAAAGGTAATTGATCACATGACAGAAATGTTTCCTCCATCCTATAAGTCTTTTATTTTTCTCAACACAGGCTTAAAATAACGAAACCAATCATGTTTCAAAACCGGGAAACCAACGGGACCTCGGCGGCTCCGGATGCTCTGGCTGCTCCTTTATCTCAGTTAACAACAATTTGTGGACACTGATAGAAAAAGCCTCAGGTGCAGTTTAATCTCTGAAGGACGCGGGAAACAGGAGCCTTTCAATGAAGACAAAATAAAGAGCCGGGTTCTTTTAGGTAAGAACTCATTCAGCAGATATTCTGTCACTTGTTTCCTGATCAGCACTGATAAAAACCAGGGCTGTTTTATGCAGCTTGGATCATGATTCATTAAAGGCTTGTGGGGCATTGGATAAAAAGACTTTACGAGAAAAGGGACAACAAATCACTTGTGATTGAGGAGAGTAAATTGGCCGAGGTGGTGGGTGTGCTTAGACTGATACCGGAGGCACTTAGGTGGATTGGCCAGAGGCAGTATTATAAAGGATGAAAATCAAATCTATAGTCTGAGACATGAAGCCCAGTGCAAAGTGATTTTAAAACAAGCCTCCATGAAAATACAATCATTGACAAAACGCCGCCAACCGCTCATCATTACTCCCAGAAGAGAAGGGAACAAGGACACAAACGCACCGTAGATGCACCACAGCGCATGCGATGAACCACTCCTCAAACAGTGTATTAGTTCAAGAGATCAACTTTATAAACTCTTTTGTTGTAATTACGGGATCTTAAAAACGTCCAATAGCATCAACTGTGTTTTGTCATAAACATGGTAAGATATTAGGCCATCGCAGTCAACGCTTTATTGCAACACTGGATTTTAAGAACATTTCCAGCAGTGTGAACAAGCACCCTGATGTGTTGATACTTCCTGATGTTTCATGATGTTTTGCTACAAACACTTTGGCAGTAACATCCTATGATCACCACACACTCCTAGACGTAGGGGCTCTTTGTACCATTTATCCATCAGCTCAGCCAGGCAGACAGAGATCATACCAACCAATCAACAGTGGAGGCAATTAGCAATTAGCAATTACCAGGGCAACGACCCCTGTGCACCAGGTCCCAGGTGGTCAGGGTGGGTAGACACCTCCAACTTCCTCAACCTGAGCACAGGATCCCCCCAGGGTTGCGTACTCTTGTATTTGCTGTACGGTTCCGCTTCATTTCCATCATTAGGTTTGCTGAAGGCCTACCAGGAGGAAGTGGCTGACCGGTCACTCTGGTGCTCAGGATAACAGCCCACTCATGAGTGTCAACAAAACCAAAGAGCTGATTGTGGCTTCACATGTGACACACCTTTACAACCCCGGGCAGCTGAGGGAATTCAGAGGCTCTCAGGACCCTTCAGTCCTTCTACTCTGGATCTGTTGAGAGCATCCTGACGGAAACATCAGGACAGGAGGGCTCTGCAGAGAGTAGAGGATACTGAACACGGTGCAGGACTTGGAGGAGCAGAACCAGAGCCTGTAGGATCATGAAGGATCCTCAACACCCCAACAATGCACTGTTCCAGCTGCTGCTCCACTGTCACGCAGCCAAAACACAAAGACAGAGTTTCTGTCCCCCGGCCATCAGTGTGTCCACGTATATTTATATTACTGAAGATTTTGGAACTATTAAAGTGTTCGTCGTGGTTGCTTTTTGTTATGTGTTGTCAGATTTGCATCCAACGTGTGCATGTGACAAATGTAGTTTTTGAATCTTGATTTGTCTGCTATTTAATTCCCTGAATTAGGAAAGACAGACATTTCAATCTAGAAACATTTTCTCCAGTTTATTTAGAATATTTAAAGTATTATGATAAACAGTGCAATCAGACCACTTCACTTTTCACATTTTATGTTGTTGCTTTTTGCTAAAATTGTTCTCATCAATCTAAACTCAATCCCCCTTAATGACGAAAACAGGAATTTAGAAACACAAATAAATGAAAAAGACCCTTGAACAACACACAGGGTTGTATCTGTAGCGCCTGGCTGGGGTAAAATGTCCAAAGAGGAAGAACAAGTACAATAAATGAATTTAGCAATTATCAAAATGTCAAGCCAACTGATCTTACTGAAAACAAATCTATATCTTCAAAGTCTTTCTAGCTGCTTCAACTCAGCACAGCCCCGAAGGCCGAGCAGCACGACTCGTACTGTGAAATTAAATAGCTGTTTAAGGGCACAGTCTTAATGATTTTCCACAAAATGTAATTAAAAAGATATTGAATAAACATAAACCTCCTCCTCAGGTGCTCAGCTGCCCTAAGGAAAGCCTAATGACTAACACGGTTTAATGCTTGGGCAGGCTGCTCTCCAAGCGGTCAAGGTACAATTAAATGTTTCACTTCAATGCTAGGTGGGAAGAGACGCTTTTAGTTTCCTTTCAAACAGAACTTTAATCTGAGGCATGTTCAGAATGACAAATCTATGGGCCTGCTTAATTTTCTATGAAGTATTGATCAGCCTTTGGCCTATATTATGACAGCAAGGAGACAATTTAAACTTCAGAAGTATTCAAAGTCAAAAGTTATACAAGCCAGCAGAGGATTCGTGGCATCAGATCACCTCGTGCCTGCAACGTCTGAGAGACGAGCAGACATGAACAAGAGTCTACCTGTTTTAATACACCTTTCAGCAGTACACAGAAGGTGTCAACACAATCGTAACAGGAATACAACTTCTCATCTGTCAATTAGTATTCCCTCTTGCTTTGATTTAGCTTTTTTTAGTTCATTCAAATATCCAGAAGCAACACAATAGACTAACATGTACGATCTAACAGTAAGTGTTAGCTGGTATTAGCTATCTATCCATAACCATAATAAAAAGGGATCAGCCACTTCATTGCTGTCCCGGAGTGTAACAGTTATTTCTTATTCTCCTCCTGGTGAATGGATGAAGCACTACGGCTGGTTTCCACACGTTGTGCTTACAGGTGTCATCACAAAATGTGCAACTGAGAAACAGAGTCTGACGGCCTCACATGGCTGGTTGTCTCCGACTACCTACTCTATGTTGCTGTCCATGCGACACTGAGTCAGACTCCCCCATCTCGAGCTGACTGACCACCTCCACGTCAGACAGCTACAACTGTCAATACACACATCAACTCAACAACACCCCCAAAACGACAAGCAAACAAGCACCGTATCGTAACAGCTGTGGGAGCAAAACAATGTGCAGGTAACGTGTGTGTGTGTGTGTGTGTGTGTGTATATATATATATATATATATATATATATATATATATATATATAT
>JAVQJL010006748.1:0-68096 GCA_036024295.1 Nannoperca obscura
TATATATATATATATATATATATATATATATATATATATATATATATATATATATATATATGAAATTAAGTACATACCGTCTTCAAATGAACAGTGTGACAGACAAGAGCAGTCCAGTGGGTGCAGTTTGGTATCTGCATGATTGAAAATAAATTAGCATAACAGATGAAACCAGTTAGCTGCAGACGACTAGATTAAATCCTAAAAAGACACTGAATAAATGATTAATTTGAGCATCTTACCACGAGAAACAGGCAGCAAGCAGTTGGTAATTTCATATTGGACTGGAAGCACAGACACTGGGTCCAGGACGATGCAATCTTCGTTAAAAAGATCCTGAAAACTCCACTGTGAATACGGATCTTTTTCTGCCTCCGAAGTCAAATCCTGTGACATCACACAATTTAAATACAAAAGTTGATTTAAATGCATTTGGTTAAACTTACAACTTTGCAAAGGGCATGCATTAATCAATTATAAATTCCAGGGGATTTTTTGTTCATTTCTTAATTGGAAGAATTTGTGGGAACTTTTCAATTTTAATATAAATATTCATATTAAATAGAAAGTATATTACTGTAATTGCACAAACTGCCATTTAAAAATGATTCCTCATCCTCTATCCAAGAGATTTCACCTGGTAGATTCTCAGTTACTACTTTGAAAATATCTGCAGACAAATAACACATCAAGCACAAACCAAAATAAAGTAAATGAGGTGTCATTCTATGGAGAAAGATAAGATACTAACCTTGGCTATAAAGCCATAGTTGTCAGATAACTGACACTGATCATAAACATCCATAGCGATCCGTGTGCACTTGCAAAGCTCCAGGCAGTCCAGAAGTAGATCTGTAACAGTTATTATAATATTAACTTGAGGGATTCAAGATATTTTGCAACGTACAAATAATTTGAAGCAACAGAGAGCGGCCAGACTAGCCCTGAACTCTGATGTCACACAAAGAAAAAATGATCTTGTGTGAACTATTCAGCATAGGCAGGCAGTCAGCACCTTTGACACGATCAGATAAACTATGTGTATGATCTGTGTGATTTGTAAGTAATACTTTTCACTGGGTTTAAGATGAGACTAAAGACAAAAAAGGGTATTCATTTTGTACTGCGGGATCTCAGCAAATAAACGACAATCAAAAAGTATATAGTCTAATACTAGTCACGTATTTTCACCAGCATGAAATGTTGTTAAACATCATTGATGTTTACACGCGTTACTTTACCCGAGTGGCACACAGTGATGGCCTGACAGGCCACATCGTGGATGACTGCTGGTAAGTCCATGTCATCAGGAAGCACCATGGGCACATCTGCCTCCAGCATCTGGCATAATGTCTTGGCAGCAGTGAACAAAACCTTCCCTGTGCTGGTGTTATAGTGGTGTTCATACAGCTCACTGAAGACATGAAGGAAAGAGAACAACAAAAAATATAAGAGATTCTTCCTGGACAGGGCTGATTTCCCAGTGCCCCCCCCTGGATTCATACATGCAACACAGCATCCACACATGCAAACCTGAGGATCTTGAGGGCCTTGTCCACCTTGCCCACTCGCAGGGCTCGCAGGGCCAAGTCAGACCAGAGCTCCTGTTCTGTGCGCTGCAGCTGCCTTCCTAGACGACGTAAGCCGGCTTCTGTGGAGATAGTCTTGGTCTTGCCATCAGGATCATTAGCCACAACTGGAGTTGTCGTGGCCTTCCCCTTAGATGAACGCTGGCCACGTGTGTTTTCATAGGCTGTTATGTGATGCTCCTGGATCTGTTTTCGGATGTTTGGATCCTCATAGTTGGAGGGGGTGAAGAAGACATCAAAGTCCTCCTAAAGAAATAGACAAAGAGGCTGCAGGTTAAAAAAACTGCTTAATGAACAGCTGGATTAAGACTTTCATTCCTTAAATGAAACTTACTTGCAGGTGGGCGATCGCCTTGAACATGATGAGGTTGTTTTCACACTCCATGCTTTTAAGAGCATCATCTGCAGAGGACATTAAACCCGGTCTCACTCTTCAATGTTCAGGTGCACATATAGAACATCTCTTGTCCTAACTTTGTCTGTAAGCTGTATTTGGACAATAAATGTCTGGTGTTTTAATACAACTTAGGTGATAGGAATATGAAGCATGTAGAGCATCCATTTGTGTGATGTTTTATTGCTCCATGTAGATAGCTACACTTTCCTAAAGCATCCAACACGGGGAAGTGAGAGTCTAGAGTAAGCTAAAGACCTGGAACTGAGAGGAACACATTACTCAATGAGTTACTCAAGAAAAACTCAGCAGGGTGGATGTTTGCCGACAAGGATTTGAACCTGTGGTTTCTGAATGAGGGACACTTTACTCCCTTTACTGTAAATTAAGTACTCACGTTTTTGGATTATATGCAGGTATTTCAGAGCCTCCACCATCACCTGAGCTGTGACCATCCGGTGTTTCTTGTGCTTTTGAAGACAAAAAAGTTGAGATATACAAAATGCCAGAATGATATATATGCTTAACATAATGCTGCTCTGCTTTTCATGTTCAGATCTTGAGGTGATGAGTGATTTAAGTTTCATGCAGTATGGTCTACTTTGAGGCATGCTTGTGATGTTTATAGCTGTGTTGGCATCATGCAGGGAAAATCCTGGTAATGTCAGATCAGATCTCTATCCGCGGCAGCAGAATTGCAATGTTGAAATGAAATCCAGCAAGAACAAGCACTAATTCTTAAAACCATCTTAAAAAGCGACATGTGACTTCAGTGGTTTTGAAATTGCATCCAGAAAATTGAGCCTTAAATACAAGTACATAAAATACAAATGACCTTTCATTTCACATCTTTCCTCTCCTCACCTCATCAGATATGTGGTCTTTGTCCTCCAGCTGCAGCCTAGCCCACGATGTGAGGCGCTCGATCACGCACTCTGCCTCAGCAGAGGACAGCTTCTTCAGGACAGTCATGCATTCCTCAGTCTGAAAGCAGCACAAAAGCCTTCCTATCAATATGTCATAGATAGATAAAAATAAAAAAAAACCCATTCATTTGGCATTTCCATACCTTGCCTTGGCCAATCAGCTGGATGAGATACAAGTAATTTATCTGTGAGGTTGAAAGTTTGTACGCTTCAGCTAATGTCAAGGAGTCTTCTAAAGACATTGGCAAGTCTTGCTTCAGGATGTATCTAATCAGTGTCTGGGGAAGATATGTAGCATATGACAGGAGGTTTACAGGCAAGCACAACAGAAGGCATGTGTCACACAATTAATCAAATAAAAATTACCATAATTTGAGTGCTGTAAGAGAGGTTGAAGTTGCGGATCCCATAGCCCCTGAGAAGTTTCCTGATCTCCATCAGACGGTAGCCCTCCTTTAAAAGCTCTTGCCTGGGGAAAATATCAGATTAAAATTTTTATGTAATAATACATTTATTTAAAGAGCAAACAAGTACAAAGTGCTTCACATAGTAAAATGGCATACAAGAGCTAGAGGATCATAGAATACATAGAGGGCAAAATTAAAATAGATGGGAATTAGAATACTAATAAAGTTATGAGTAAAAATATGAATATAAATAGATTCAGACTTCCATATAGAAATATTGCCACATTTTTAAATAGTATGAACAAAAGACAATATGAACATACTTTGGTCCGTCCATCTCTAGGTACTGCTGAACCAGTTGTTCTACCACAATACTCCAGGGCACTACAGCTTTCTGCATGATCTCCAGCACAGCATCCACCATCAGCTGGTAGGAAATACAGATTTTACTATCTTATTGACTGGCTTTCACTCGAACACATGTGCTCATAAACCCTAGGCATGTTGTGAACTGTGTGTAAAGTGTAATGGTGTTACAGAAACGTACATCAGTATCAGTCATGCAACCTAGCACAGCCACTGCTTTGGCTTCCCATTCTGTGAAAAGCGTTGTGGTCTGAGAACTGCAGCGCTCCAGCAGGTCCTAGTGAAGATCAGATTGAGAGGAGAAACACTTCAGGCATTTGGAAAATCAAATGTTTGTTCCCAGTGGACATTACACTGGTGGAGATTTACCTTGATATAATGCAGAAGAAGCTCATCAAAAGGAATCTGGTGTTCTTCAGCGTACGGCAGTATACTGCTCTCCACTGTGGCAGCAATCAGCTCTGGAGCTGGCACTTTGTCCAGCATGAAGAACGCGACACTCCGAACACTTCCCTTTCAAATTCACAAGAAAGATAGATAATTCAGATAGGAACAACGCCGCAAAACCTGCTCAAAATATACATAAATATCTTACAATATAATGTAATTCAAGGCAACAACACCCACATTTTAATAATGAAATAACATATAAACCATAATATCCATATAACAGAGACATCTCTCCAGTTCTCCACTGACATCTACAGACAGATTAAACCTGTGTCCCTACATGATTCCAAACGTTGCTTTTTTTAGCAATTGTTCAGCAAGTTTTAGAAGTATTTGCTTCCATATGGTGAGATCTGAAACTTGTTTGAAGCTCAAATATCATTAGACTACGTCACCAATAAGAGACAAACCTTCTCAAAGACTGAAAGTGAAAGTTTGCAGTTGTATTTCTGGTGTAGGTCCAGGAGCTTACGGAGGTTGGACACTAGGGACCTAAGGTTCTCCACCTCTTCTGCACCATAATTTTCATCCTTAAAAAAAAACAAAAAAAAAAAATAAATCACAGAACACATAATGCCATGATAATTAAGTTATAATTTACGCCCACAGTAAGATCATTACTGTGAAGGCACAAACAACAAACAAAATGTGGCTAACGTACAGATTTCATCCACCTCCATAAAGAGGGCAGTCCAAGCACTGCCAAGTCCAACCCGTTCTGGGGCCAAGCACCCTGAAACAACACATTACATTTATAATCACTGCTTCAACTATTGCAACTTATATATTTACATTTTTGTGTTTTATACAACTAATTGAAAACATTGATTAAAAAAAAGAAATTATCTGAGATGTAGAATCATTTTACTGTATATGTGAGCAAGTGATGGGTGGGGCTTTTCCCCATTATCTACTACCAGTGGTCATCTCTGCTGTCTTGTAGTGCATAACAGCAACTTTTTTTCTCTTTACCTTTTCTGTTAACTCCAGATTCCTTGCCCTCTGCTCCAGCCGTCTCGCCAGGATTTTCTATGAGCACATAAGACGGAACATTTACTACTGAAAACATGGCACCAAATGGTGAAGATAACGGTATTTTAGGCTTGAGAGAATGTATCCTACCTGTCCTGTTGGAAGCACTCGCCTCACAAAAGGAACAAAAACAGTCCTAAACCAAGGACAGAGGTGTTGGGATGGCAGGTCCTCTGGGATGGCACTGAGCACGGCTTCAAGCTTGCTCTCATCAAACTCTGCTGCAAGCTGTCCCTGTCACAAAACACAGCGGTAAACGACGTCGCAACCGACCCAGACACCACGATGTTTCTCACAGAAATGTTCGGCCTCATCGTTGTCATTGATCGGTGTTAAATGTATGTGTAAGTGCAACTATAGATATATGACAAATGTCTTTATTCTGGTACGTGCGCAAAGCTTTTCTTTACCTCATATCTGAGCCAAAGGAGTTGTGCGCCCTTCATGTCTCCTTCTCTTAGGTGGCTCAGAATGTCTCCTAAATTATCAGTGCTGTTCAGAAACTCAATCCAGGCGATGCCACTATGAGTGAGAGAGTAACATACCAAAATCACACACTAGTGTACTTAATGAATAATCCACAGTATGGAAAATTGACTTTACAATACAGGAGACCACTAAGACTTTGAATTTACTTGAAATGTTCTGGGCCGTGCAGGCTGCAGAACGTTGCCAGCCTGGCCAAGGCCTCTTGGATCTGTAAAGAGGAGTATCGCGTGGCAGCGTGGTTTAGCATCTTCTCTGTGGTCTCAAAGGTCGGCCATGGAGCCTTGAGGCAGTATTCCACCACATACTGCTCATCCTGGGCAACACAAAACATTTTACCTCTATTAGTAAGGGGTTTAAACTTGCTTTAATTTGCAATGACTAACTCAAGAAGTCCAGTTTTATCAACATTTTGGAATTGTAAATTGAGAGATTAGACTTAATACTCAGCAAACAGCATTGTTAAACTGACTGTGATCTTCATCAGGTTGGTCTTGGCCTCCTCCACGAGTTCAGACCAAACATCCTGTTCGTAGCCACCCACCGACGCAGAGGCCAGCTGCTCCAGCACAAAGTCAAGCTTCACCTTGTAAACAAGCTGAACAGAAAGAGCATTGTTATTTGTGCACAGCCCCAATTAGGACAGTAAATCACCACCAGCTGCATCCACATTCTAAAGTAACAATACCATTTCTAAAGGCTTTTTCTACTCTAAAAACATATTTTATTCCATTGTCCACTGAGGTCAAAAAGAAAAAAAGTCACATGAATTTTACTTTTCCTTACAAGATAGACAGACAGGGAGTTACCTCTAAATCCAGCTCAAATGTGATGGCAAACTTTTCAGCCTCTTCAAACATGTGTTTGTGAAGAAGTCTGCTAAGTCTGGGTGAAGAGAAAAGACAAGTGAGTCAGATTATACTGATGTCATATAGACTACGGTTACACAAACAGCCATTATATGTAGAAATATTTCCAATAAAAGTGAGGTACCTGTTCTCAGGCAAAGCCTCTGTGAAGCATCTGACAACAACAGAAGTTGTAGGCTCTCCTCGACTATTTGATGAAGAACAAGAGGGGGGAGAATCACTTCATATTTTCAGACCATATCCCTTTGTCAAGTATTGGCTGAACAGCTTAAAATCATACAAAACACATCTTACCTTTCTGGGTTCTCACAAATCCCCTCAACTAAATAAATTGTATCCTGAAATCAAAGGACAAAACAATTAACTACAATGTTATTATTAACATCTAGAAACAGCACATATAGCTTCTTATAACAATTGTTGATTGTTTACCATGTTCATTTTTGTCTGGACAAGACAGGAGATGGAGGAGACATCCAGAGTGTAGCAAACGGTCATGGAGGGCAGAGATCGGATTTGCAGTAAGTTGATCTGAAAAATTTCAAACCAGCATATGGAGTTCAGAAAAGGACTTGTATGTATAATGGCTGTATAATCATCCATTATAGCTTCTTCAAAACGAGTTGTACTGCTACCTGACTGTTGTCTTGCTTTGTCAGCGTAATCATCTTCATGCTGCCCTTGTCTTGGCTGTGATTACAGATGAATTCACATTTTCAAGATTGTTTAAATGAGGCACATCCCTCTGTAAAGTTACAGCTACAGTATGTTATAACACATTGATACATACGCCACCATCAAGGCAGAGCCACATTCTGTGGTAAGTTCAAAGTCATGAATGGCAAGATCCGGCCAACAGCGAATCATGACAAGGAAATGTAGGTCCCAAAGGCTCAGGGCATCCTGAGACCAAAAACACAAAGCAATCCACACGTGAACCCCAAACACTTTTGATCGAGCCTCATGCAATGGCATATCAAAACAGCTACAGGTGATATCACTGAACTCACCTCAGTGTCAAGAATATACAAGAGATTTTCCACCACCACCATCTTCCTCACACCTTTGAAGTAAACATAAGGAGAATAAATGTTACGACCCTGACACAATCTACTCTTAGAGGCATTTCAGGTTTGTACTTGTCTTCTGTTTCACATAGCGTTTCTTTTCTCTTTAATTCAATACTTAGTAGATGATAGTAAATATTCTGTATGTTCCAAAAGGCACATTGACAATGTGTAGCTATACACTGTACATGAAGCAAGAACTTACCTGGAATTAAGCTATTGTTGACAGACTGAGCAGGGCACATCTTGGCCTGTTGAGGGTCCATCTTCCAGTGAGTCACAACAGTGTCTTTATCCCCCTGTCAAAATAATATTGTAGTGACAAATTACATCCAATAAATACATGCCGTTTTATTGTTTTATATGAGTCACCTAGAAATATTAGATTTACACAAATGTATCTCAAGCTGACTTTAAAGTTTGTTTTAATATCATGGTTAAGAAAATCTCATCAGAAAATCTCAACTTGCAAGAATTTACGTGCAAGTACTGTACATGAATGCTTAAGTATGCTTAAATAGTGTAAGGAATTAAAAACGATCATAGCAAATAAATTACAAACATTTGTCTCAGAGACACTGACCCCGATCATTAGGTGGATTTCATGGCCCAGAGTGAACATCACTGCTGTACTGCAGCCCTCGTCATGATAATCCCTGGTAGAGCAGAAGTCTATCTTGATGAGAGACTGGAGCTGAGTTGAGGAAAAGTGTGATTATATTTCTGCTGTAAAAAAATAAAAAATAAAAAAACAACCCCCAAAAAACATTTTGCTGTTGCATGGAAAGATTTCCTTAACTTACCTCTTTCAAAGCCCCCATGTCCATTTTTTCAATGGCTGTTATGACAGAAGATGAACAATTGTTTAATTCGGTCACCAAAATGGCTCCAAGAAAACTTTACAACAAAGTCTATTGCACATGATGTTTTAATACCTGTCTCGATCTTTCCCAGTGCAAGGTTTGAAATGTGGAAAAACCCATCCTTTATCAGAAGGAACACATGGTACATTCCTGTCAACAAAACACACAATGGTGGAAACACAGGATTCAGAAGACAGATTTAGAAAACACATAATTAAACGAAGAAGAATACATTTCTTCATGTTTCCAGTAAACATTACCAGCTTTGTTTCTCATATTCATATATAAATGTCACCTATGGATGCCTTGTCCTCCTGTATGATGAGATAGTGGTATGTTTTCTTATCTCCACTGGATGGTTTCTCTACCAAAGCCTATAAACCCAAACAGTTATACATGTTACTTAAACTCATTTGAGAAAAAAAGACAAAGTTATTAGGACTGTTACAGCTGGTGCCATCATATATGTCATCTCAAGTGTTGTAGGTGAAAACAGGCAAGTACAGTATCACAGCATCAAGGCCTGACACAGAGTGGTAATCTTTAATGTAATCCAACACTAGTTTGAAACATTCATACCCTGGTGAGAAGGATTCTCTTGTGTGGAACATAGATCAAATGAAGGTTTCCATTTCTTTCACAGACCACCAAAAACTGTCCTTCCAGGCAAACATCAATGGCATCCACATCAGTTTCTGAAAAATGAATCTTGGTATTAATTTACAATAGTTTCTGTGAAGTGTCAAAGCATGTGACCGCACGTTTACAGGATCTTCAAACGGAGTTTGTTTGGAAAATATAGCCAGCCTTAACAAAGAGAAAGCAGTGTCCAGCATAAGAAATTATTGGACCAGCTGATTGGAATGCAGTCACATGGGCCATCTCAGAGGACACAAACTGACATCTGACAGACAGTAGACAGCATTGAGAGGAAAGGAGGAACATTAATATACCAAAGTGAAGAAGCAGCAGGATGGTCTGATAGCTCTGGTCAAACAGGATAACCGTCTTGTCAGCAACAACAATGCTCCAGTTTGAACCACTGGAGGAGGAGAGACAGGGATCTGCCAGCACCTGAAAGCACCAGCATTTCCATTCAATCACTGATCAGTGCGGTCACTGGCATGGTATGAGACCGTACTAAAAATGATCCACTACAAATTCTTGTATAAGAGGAATTCTTTTTTCAGAGGGGCCGCACGCCCCTGGGTGTGAGCATGTAGTGAATAACTGGAGCCACAGGTATATATGAGCATGTTTGAGTTGATGTAAGTTACTGTAAATATTGGTATTCATTACCTCATTGGCAGTGGAGATTTTGACAAGCGCATCCACCTGATACAAGCCGCTACCATTTTCATCCCTTGACACGCCGCCGAAACGGACAGTGTTTGTATCCTCGTTGGTCAGAAGTTCAACGTCGCTCCACATCGCCATTTCGTGGAGCTAAGTGACATGCGATCTGTTATTATGATCTAGAAATGCTTCAATATGTGTGGTTTACTCAAAATGCGTTTGCCAGGCTAGTTAACATGATCGAATAGTTCACTTGCCAATTAACGTAGGGTTAATGTTGTGATAACGCTAATGCTAGTAATTCTGCCGAGTTGAGACCAACACATTTTAATATTAACTGCTTATATTTATTAGCAATGGCAAACTGTCAGATTTCAATGTATGTACAGTTGATAGAAACTCACCACTCTCAAACAGCTACAACAACCAGGAGCGACATAACTCAACAGTGTTAGCTTTAGAATTTGGCGCTTTGCTGTAGGTTGACGGGTATTTTAGATAACTTTTCCCTGATTTTTGCCTTCTAGATACAACTTCCCCCTCAGGTTGTGCACTAATCAGGCCGCTTCGTTATGATTGGCAGTGGTAATCCCCAACCACAGCCCGCACTTTAATGTTATCCATCTCGGTAATCTAGAAATAACTATTTAACTGACGCAGTTTATTTGGATAGTACAGCCTGAGAGTATGTGCTGCCTGACAGGTTAGTTTCAGGGAAAAGGGATCAGGAGTATTACCATAGAGGGGCGGGGCATGCATGAATGTCCGGAGAGCCTTGTCGCGTTGCCAGGTTGGATACCGTTCGCGCTATTACGTAGTCTGGGTCTACTTCTGTACTTACGGTTGTTTAAATATTGCGGTGCATTTGGCTTTCATTCATAAGTGATTGTAAAATTTCAAAAATAGAATCAATTGAGGCTTTAACAAGACATGTTTACAGTGGGTGGAGGGTTATGAGAAAAATACCAGCGTCATTCCTATTATTCTAGTTTACCAACTTGCAAAACTTTCAACCTACAGTGGTGAAATTGAATATCTCACATTACTCGTAATTATTATGTCATAACGTGTCATTTAATTGACTTATGTTTTTACATATTTGCCGTGACCCAGATACTTGTTTATCCGTATAATTTTGGTTCAACAACTCTGTTTAGAATTTGCCTGAATGTGGGGATTCTAAAACAAACCTGGCAACCCGGATCAAATTAGGAGCCAGACAACGGCTGTTTAATCTAGCAGCTAGCTACCTCTGTTCGGTTGCAGTCAACAAATCAACCGTGTTACATATATAGTGTGCTTCAGGATCATGTCGGTAAGTACCATTGCATAACTATAATCAAGACCTATATGAATGCAGCAATATCCAAATAAAGTTATTGTACGTTTACGATTCTCATTAGAAATCATTTTTCTTAAAGATGGCGGTTAGCGTTAGTTAGCTTAGCGACCTAGCTGATGCTAAAATTGCTCTCTGATGGAAGTATGAACGACAAACGCAGTGGGTTTTCGCTATCGTAGATAGCATATTAGCTATATGGCATGTTATGATGTTTAATTGCCGCTTCGTTAACAATCTGGGTAACGTTACATATTTTGGTCAAAAAGGCATTGTCATGACACTCAATACAAAACACCGGATGTCGTATTTCGAAATAACTTAGAGACTGGGCACATATAAACTGCAGTAGCAGCTATTTAACATTGTGATGCCTTGTGACTTGGATTTCTTTAGTGGATTTAGTAGTGCTAGTGATGGCACATTTGAAAACGCTGCTATTAATCTGTAACCACAGGCCCATTAACGATGTATACGGAAGATTGAGCAACAAATAAACCCACAATCAAAGTTATTCATTCAGGGCTGTTAAAACACATGTCTTATATTGCACGGGACATCAATACTTAAGCACACTAAACCACTTTGATTTGCTGCTCATGTGGTGTTTTTGCCTCATCTCCATTTCATTTAGGCAAGTGACGACGACTCTGTCGACTTGACCAGAACAGGTTCCCCAATTCATCACAGAAAAAAACAAGGCATGGAGCCATCCAGATCTCCCAGAAGCTCCAAACATCACCATTCGCGGTCAAGGTCACGGTCCAGGGAACGAAAACGTTAGTATTCAGTAACAGTACCCAGACAGTGCTGAAGAATTAGGGCCACGGTATGAAATGTTGTGCTCAGTATATACACTCATGAGATGTATCAGTTGTTTGGGAAGAAAACAGTCACCCTATGATTTAGCCACGAAAATAAATGTATTCTAATATTTGTGAGGTGACTGAGGTCCCATGTATTTGGTTAAACGAGCATGTGACGTTTAAAATATAACTAGTTACAGGTAGGGCTGCAACTAACATCGATTCTGATTATTGAATAATCTGAATTAATCGATGAAGCTGATAAAAAGCTCTCTTATTAAAACAAATCTGTTCGTCCAAATTGACACCATTAACACAACACTCAAGAACAACCTAATGTAGGCTATACAACATGTAGATAAAGATATGTTTGATTTGCACAAAAATACTTTTACATGCCATGGGTTGTTAAATTAAGATCTTGTAGTAACTTGCCATGCTGTTGAGCCCCCTTCGTCAATTGCGGCTCCAGCGTGTTTACGTTTGAGATGCCGTGCCATGAAAGTTTGTTGTTATACAGTTTGCAGGTAACACTTTTTTTGTCATTTTAAAATGTTTTTTACTTAATCTTTTTAAAAATTTAAGTGACGTAGCCAGCTCCACGACACAGCGTGTAACAACATAGACCCAACGAATCTATAAGGAAATTTGTGGCCAACTATTTTTGTAATTTAACTTTAGCGATTCATTGTTGCAGCCCTTGTTACTGGGCAAAATCTGTAGTCTCATGTTCTTTTCAAAAGTGCAAATTTAGTGTGTCCATTACTAAAGAGTCAAATCCCCAACTTCTGCTCCACTAACTCTACACAATACTAGATACAGTAGCTTTACTCTCCAAATGTGTTCACTCGTTTTTCTTTGAGTTGGTTGAAAAGGTAATTTATCACTCTTGTTGCTGTTTCCAGGTGACAGAAAATACAGACGGAGCCGCAGCAGGAGCAAAGAGGTAAATAATAAACTCATTCTTATGACTAGAAACACATTTGATGTGATTATGAAGGCCTTAAGTTGTATTCCTTGTTAGTTTTAGGTCGAGGTGAGTATATTTTATTAGGTTAAATAAGTTACAATAACCAAAGTTAAGAACAAAAGACAGATGGGTTTACTCACATGGAAAGGGTCCTTTTTTTACCCTCTCTATGTTGACATGTCTCAAAGGAAGCTTTCATCCTTGGATATCTGTCATTATTTGTAACCATATTAAATGGTGAAGAGTAGATTTTTTTTTCTCCTTTTTTTTTTTTTTTTTGTTAAAACCTGTGTGTAGATCACATGATAACATTTCTACAATAAATCATACTCAGCGTGCTAATGCACGAAGAGACTGAACAGAAGACCCTGCTGACATAGCAAAATAATATGTCTACTACTGGGACAGGTAACTATCTGCCATTCAAACTCTATTTGTCTCTCACTATAAGTAGAAACATTGGAATTAACTCTTGCATCTCTTTCAGCTAGGGATGGGCATAATTACTAATTCATCTTTCAATGAATCCAGACAGAATCTCATGGTGTTTTTTCATAGCCTTTGTAATTGCCAGACTAATTTGTCTGTATAAAGAGTATAACTGTATTCCAAAGAATTTCCCCATGAGATAAAGATGTTGTGAGAATTTTACACAATATGTCGCCCAGGAAAGTTAAACCTGGCAAAAAATTGTGTAGAAGCATCATTTTAATTTGGGAAGTTTATCAGTGTTTTTCATGTAAATGTATCATTCTGTGCTCGATGATTTGGATGATGTAAGTAGAGAAGTTGGATGCCCATCCCTGATCATCAAGTTCAAAACATTTAGGTAACTTTCAATTGTTGTTGCTGCTGAATTGACAAACTACATTTACGTTTCTGTTCCTGAGGATCAGATTGTAAGGTTTGAGACGTTCCAAATATGTTGCTTTCATTCATTTCTAAAATTATGTTGAAATTAGTGTAATCAAATTAGTCAGTTATTCCTGCACTTTTTTAGTCATGTTCACAGAATGACATTCTATATGTTATGAAAGTGGATTTGAAATGAAACGGTTTTTAAAATTTTTTATTACATACCTGCCGCTATAAGCCATGGTACTAACTCTTTTTGTTGCACTATTTTCCTGAAAGAGAACACTTCTTCTTAAAACAGGCACGAAAGAGGGACTTTCAGAAGCCATCAAAATCGCACAGAAAAACAGACGAGCAGCAAGAGCCAGAGAGACTTTCAGCAGAGAATGGAGAGGAGCGATCCAGACGCAAAGACAGGAAGCCCTCCAAGGGCCGGAGCTTGTCCAGGTCACACTCGAGAGAGAGGTTAGTCTGGTCAATAGTTGCAGTATAGTTTAGTATGTCTTCAAACTTATTTTATGACAGAAGAAAATTCATCATTAGCAGGGGTCTGTAATAGTTTCTGGATTAATAAACAAATTCTGAAGTTCTAGAAGTTCTGGTCTGGTTAAATACCACTCAGCATTTTTGTTATACAGTAGATCATCTATTCTAAACATTTATTGAGGATAAAGTTACGGTAGCAATTTGATTCACGTCAGCAACGTTCTTTCATTCATGTTGATGGACGTTATTGCTTTCAGGCGGCATCACAGCAAAAGTAGGGACAAGCGACGATCACGCAGCCGGGACAGGAAGAAGAAGGCCAGGTCTCGCTCAGGTTCAAGGACCAAACACCGTCATCACAGTAGAAGTCGCAGTAAGAGCAGGTTAGTTGAATTGAAATGTCAGATGAAGTACTTTTGAACTCCTATTCTGCTTGATTGCCATTCTGTATGTGATTAACAGTATGGTCATTGAATTCTTTTATTTTTATTTTTTCCACCAGGGAGCGAAAGAAAAGGAGTGAGAAAGTGCGCAGAAAGAGCCGAAGCAGGTCTGTTAATCCACCTGCCTTCCGGGGCCGAAACACAGCTATGGATGCACAAGAGGCCCTGGCCAGAAGGCAAGGCAACAGTTTACAGGGCATTCACAATATAGATGGTTGGTCTTTCTGTTCTGGCCAATTCTGGGCAATGTTAGTAGCCCTTTTTATTGCATCTGCATAATTGCAGCTTCAAAGCCTTTTTTTTTTCTTATTTCAGACATTGTCAATTTTTACTGCTCCATTAATGCCTGAAATATTAAGAAGATGTTATGGTTAGCAGTCAAACAGAGCTTGGTTAGAATGAATGGAACCAAACAGAAATACATCTAAACCTCAACATCAGCTCTTACATTTGAGACATTTATCCCTGAAGTTATTCAAATGAAAGTTGTAGACTGCTGGGTTTGGCTGTAATCTGACTTCTCATCCATGTTGCACTTGCCAGAGAGCATTGTTCATGAAAGGAAATCGCATTGGTAGGAAAACAAGGAAACATACAATTGTGATAGGTGGGGTGTACTGGTGGCCTAGTTGTCTAAGACACTGACAATGTAAATTCAACATCCACATTTTTAGTCTGGCCGGGGACCTTTGTTGCATGTTGCCCCTTCTCTCTCTCTCTCGCTCTGCCCCGTTAAGACAAAGGCAAAAATGCTCCAAAAAGTCTGGCTGATGTCTCCAACATTTTATGCTATGGTTTTTTGGGGGGGTTTTTTTGCTTACAGGTCATATCACTGTTAGGAACACAGCAGTGAGCTCAGTATGCTTTTAAGCCAAATGAGTAACTAATCTTTACTCTTTTTCCTCGCAGGTTGGAGAGAGCCAAGAAACTACAGGAGCAGAAGGAGAAGGAAATGTTTGAGAAACAGCAGCAACAACAGCAGGAGATAGCTGCAGGTGAGAAGCGCTTATTGTGCCATGTTTTAAAACCACAGTCATTTGAGTCTGGATTCACTTTCTAAAGCTGGTCTGTGTATTTCATTTCCAGTAGCTGCCCCTATTGCAGCAGTGGCTGCTGCGGCGGCGGCGGCGGTCTCAACCCCTGGCCTCAATGTGGCGGCCCTCCTGGCCTCTGGGACGCAGGTCACGCCTCAGATTGCAATGGCAGCACAGATGGCAGCCCTGCAAGCAAAAACACTGGCAGAGACTGGCATTGCCGTGCCCAGCTACTATAACCCATCCTCTGTCAACCCCATGAAGTTTGCAGAGCAGGAAAAAAAGAGGAAAAAGCTATGGCAGGGGAAAAAGGAGGGGGTAAGATTGGATTTTGTTTATTTGTCCACCAGTTCTAAGCATGCCCAGCTTTTCCTCTTTGGATTGCCTAAATTGGCTCTTAAAATTATACACTAGAAAAGGACATTTGTACAATATTTGTATACATTTATCATTACATATTGCTTATGCTTTGTTTTTAATTTTTAAGGATAAGTCCCAGACAGCTGAGCTGTGGGAGAAGCTGAACTTCGGAAACAAGGACCAAAATGTAAAATTTCGCAAACTAATGGGAATTAAAGTAAGTGTGTAACTGTTATTTTACTTAACCACTGGGCTTTGATGTTTCAGCTTCTCTCTACCACTGTGAGCTTCCTAACCTTTTTACTTGCATTGAATTTGCCGCCAATACAGGGAGAAGATGATGCCGAAGCTTCCAAACCAATTAATGACGAAGACATGAAGACACTTCAGAAGCAGGAGGAGATGTTCAGGAACCTCGACGTTCAGTATGAGATGGCTCGTTCTCAGACGCACACCCAGAGGGGAATGGGCCTCGGCTTCTCCTCCTCGTTCTCACGCGGAATGGATTCTATCTAGTGCCAAACACTGGCTGTCTTTGCCACTCATGTGATCATACAGGACCACCAATTCATTGCTAGCCCTCAAGCTTGCATGGATGTTGCTCTGAATCTGTAATTTATTTATAGACTCACATATCTCACATATTGGAACATTATAGTGTAAATAGCCGGATGCTGAGTTTGTCTGTGTTTATTAATCTGTACATCTTTGCAAAAGGATGCATCAGTTTGACTGACTGATGCTGGTTAAAATTAGATATTTGTTTGAAAAATGTGGTAGTTTTTTGTTGTTTTTAAAAAAAACCTCATTGATATGTGATTGTTTGAATATAAACTGAATAATGTGGTTCAAGTCAACACTGTTTACATCCCATCTAATGAAAGGCATCTAAAGTCATGGTAGCGTTATCAGAATCCCTTAATTTCATGTCTCCTGACTGGGGGGAAAACAGAACAGTGGGTTGTAATACATATTGTTTTCAGGATTGCCATGGATACATATTTGCTTGAGAGGAATAATCACATATTTCAAATGTTCTTGAATTAAATTAGTTTTGTGTTGAATAAGGTTTTTCATACATCACCTTATTTAGTTTTATTTTGTGATATGTGTGGTTTATTACATTTTGGTTCAAATAAAGTGTGGTTGCTAGGGCTGGGCGTTCAGGACAAAATTAACATCACAAGTTGGGTTAAAAAAAACATACTTAATCAAATTGATGTCAAGGTAAATTAACTAATAATGCATTAGATCATAAAAGTATTTGTCTTCACATTACTTGTTTTAGAATTTGCCTCCAATCATTGACTATTTTATAAACTAAAATTGCAATAAGATCCCCATAAAAGGTAAATTGATTGTCACCCAGCCCTAGTTGTTAAAACCTGAAAGAATTAGTAACAAAATAATAGAAATACACATTTATTACAAGAGTGGAAGGTGTTCAGTTAAAAAGCAGGTCTTTCACTTGATGCCTACATGGAAATCCACTCTTATTTACATATGAGACTGGAGTACAGCACATGAGCCACACCAGTGATGAGGTTGTGGTTGGCGAACTCGAGGATAAGGAGCAGGATTGGGTACTCGCTGTGTCTCTTCTCCAAGGTGGACTCTTCGCTTAAACCCATCCAATGAAGCAGCAGTGTTTGCATGGCTTCTGGGAACAGCTCTGTTGCCAGTTCCTCAGCAGGTGGCAAGTCACTAATACGCTCAATATGATGAACTTTAAAGCCCTCCACTTTCTGGCTGATGCTGCTGTTGGATGCGTGAAACTGCTGGCCAAGCCAGCGTCCTATACAGCTCAGCAGGGAACTTGAATACACACAGCCCCAGTCTTTGGCCTGTAGCAGGGCTAACACACTTTCTGTCACATCCTTTTCCTCTAGATCCCCATTCATATATCGATCAATGGTCTCCAAAAGCAGCAAGACAGTCTCAAGCTGTTCAGTGTAGCTCTGAGTCTCAGAAGAAAGTTTGTCATCCAAGCTGTGCAATTTTTGTCTCACTGTGGATATGGCTAGTTGGTTTTGCTCAGTTTGCAACTCCTGCTTAGGAAAAGAGCAATAATCGTGATCTGCTGATGTGTCACCTGTGTCACTGCCATATACATCCACAGAGTCCCTGCCAGCCTGGCAGTGCTGAGATTGTGACATCTCTTTGCTTGATTCTATCTCACGCTCGCTGCTGGATGGTGCAAAGTCAAGCTGCACACCGAGGCTGTAACTCATTCTTAGAGGGCTGTCATTTATCTGCTTTTTCCAAACATCCTACAAAGGAAAGACAATAATAGATCAAAAGATATATAAATACACCGGTCAGCCATAACGTTATGATCACTTGGTATCAAGCACCAAGATGTTCACAGGAGATCCTTTAATCCCTGTATGCTGTGAGGTGGGGCCTCCATGGATCAGACCTGTTTGTCCAGCACATCCCACAGATCCTTGATTGGATTGAGATCTGGGGAGTTTGGAGGCCAAGTCAACACCTTGAACTTGATATTGTGTTCCTCAAGACATTCCTGGACCATTTTTGCAGTGTGCATTAACTTTTTTAGCAATTTGAATATATATATATATATATATATATATGTAGTAGTAGTATATTGGCTTTTATGTTGGTTCGCCAATTTTTCCTGCTTCCAACATATCAGCTCCAAGGACAAAATGTTCCCTCGCTACCTAATATATCCCACCTACTGACAGGTGCCATTGTAATGAGATAATAAATGTTCTTCACGTCAGTGGCTATAATGTTATGGCTGATCGTGTGTGTGTGTGTGTGTGTGTGTGTGTGTGTGTGAGTATATATATATAAAAGCAAATATATCAGGTAGAGACACACTGTGCTGTACCTGGAAGTTCTCGAGCACAGTAAGCTGCTCTTGCTTACTGTACATTTCAAAGGCTACTCGAAAAAGTCCTTGCACGCTGTAGAACCAGAGCGTGTTATTTACTGTAGCCACCTTCAACCCATGGAACCTGAATGCTGCAACAGGAAGACAACATTGTCAAGTATATGTGTATGCGTGTGCATTGATGGTACTTTTGTTATTCTCTTGTGCATTTCACCTGAGGAAAAATGTATTTTTGTTGCCAATCCCTTCTTGGCAAACTTGGCATGGTGTCTGGGGTGGTTCTCTGTCCGGATGTCTGTGTTGGAGAAGAGATCAGCTCCTAAATAGAGAGGAACCACTGGACTCTGAAACAGATGCAGAGAGGATACATAATGAATCCACCTGCTTGTTACGGCCTTTATTAAGATATGGAAATACATTAGGAAATTACAGTTTTTATATTTAAAAGGTTTTCTTGCCCAGTTACTTCTTGTGTAAATGGTATTCATGTAACATTATACAATATCATGTTTAATGTTATGTATGGTATTTACGTATTTATTCAAAATATCATTTTACGAAAACATTGTCTTCACATCCATTCTGTTTTTGGTTGGCAAAATGTTTTACATGTTTAACGTTGTCAATATAAAATTAAAAAGTATGTGATTGATCACTGTGATTATGATGATGTCGGCCGATATAGCACCCTCTTGCTGGTCTCAGGAGTTATGGGAAATGTGATTATAAAGACACATCTAGGCTACCATCCATCTTTGTTGAAGCTGTGAGATGAAAACATAAAAAGACATATTATTTACACTTAACACACCTCGTTGGGACACTCTGTCAGCCTGAACGACGTCAGATTCACCAAGTAAATAAAACGAATTTTCCGTGAGCCGCCGTCCCACTGCGGTAAGGTTAAATGGATAGTCGAGCAACTTGACATTGCTGGATAAAATTAAGTTTCTCACTTAATCACGATTGTGTCTTGTACTGTAAATAGACTTCAGACGTTTACCATAATACCGTAAACGAAAACGGCTGCAACAAGCCAAGCTAGCTTAACGGAACAGAAACCTGGTCTCAGTATTTAAAGCCCTTAGCGCTGCCTTACAGACCAAAGAGAGCACACAAATGAGTTTAAAAAAATATATATATAAATAAAGGGGTACATGACCTGAGCATAATAGTTACTTCAACATTTCTGATTGCGAAGTGTGTTGTGTGTTTTGTCTTATCCGTTGATTTATTTTCTGTAGCCATTTAGCAGCAAAGAGTTTCTTGTCTTAGTCTAGCTGTATGAAACCTGTCACACTACACTGTGGGCTAAGAAAAACCCAAATAAAATCTTCTTCCAACCGTGTTTACGGCTGCCCAACACGTGACACGAGGAGGACCAATGAAAACGAAGAGTAATTGCTTTCACCTCTGAACTCCGGTCGGTCCTGTGCCGCAGAGCTGAGTAAAAATGGCTGAAGTTGATTTCGGGGATAGTGAGCTCTTTCAGCAGCTTGATGACTCCGCACCGCCGGTCCCGACGCACATTCGCTTCACAGATGATGATGAAGAAGACCAGGAGGAAACGAGCCTGCTTCGGAGCAGGCTGGAGGAGTGCGATGACTACGTCCAGAGACTCACTGAGGAGAATATCCTTGTGTCGGCTGCGCTCAGTCTGTGCTAGCACTGTGAGTGTAGCACTAGCTAACGTCTGCTAGCACAGTCAGCCTCCTGTCAGTAACCAAAACAGAAAACGCACAACCTGAAATTATCTTGCTAATGGCTTTTTTTTTGTAGGCTTTCTGTCGATTTCCTTAACTCGTAGCTCACATAAAAGTTTAAGAAGAAAACTGAACATCCTGACACGACCAAGGTAATTAGCTGACATTAGGTAATGCGCACCATAAAGTAAAAGAAACCGATCAACCGTCGCTAATGTTCCCCTGATTTTACAGCGGCATCACAATTGAAGATATCAACATCGACGGGCCAGTTCTTCAAATCCTTTATGCAAACAACTTCATTTCAAAGTAAGTAAGCGATCTTTTCTCATCAGTTACATCGGTTTATTTACCCACTTGATGTTTGCGTGGTACGTTTTGTTGTCTGACTTGGTTGATTGTCAAGTTCAGCTTCTAATGTTAAAAATACTTTTTATGTTGGTGGTAAATCATTGTTCCAAGACTTGTTTGAGCTTTTACACTATGGCTAATAATATTAATTACCTTGCTGTGTGTGCACCTCACTGCTAAATAGTTACTGAAACTATGTTGTAAATTAGTATTATACATAAATTAAACGATAAAAAATATCTCCTCTTTTTTAGGCAGTGTCGCCAAGAAATTGAAGATTGCGTCTGCAGTGTGATTTTGAAGCACAAGAAACCGAGCAATGACAGGAGTAAATCCATCATAAAACCTCAGGTATTTACCCAGAATGTATTGTATTGTGGTTAATATCAATACAGTTATGACTTTGCTTAATATAAAACATTCTCTACCCTCCTATAAAGAATTCAGCTTTTGCTTTGGATGAAGATCAACAGAAGTCGTCTTCCAGTAGTGTGAGAACAACAACAGAAGCCTTTAAAGTGAGTATTTACAGTCATTTTAGTGGTTTGCATAATGCACAATTTCTTCACACATGGAAAACAAAATTGGATATTTTCAAATTGTCTACATGCTATATTAACATATCATGAACTATTTTTTTATGTTTCTGCCTTAGGTGGTTGGAAGTGTGTTATATTTCACTACTTTCAGTGTTGATAAACTTGGACAGCCTCTGGTGAATGAAAACCCCCAGCTGACAGATGGATGGGACGTTCCAACGTATCTTTCAGATGGATAAATTGACTCGTCGTCAAAAAGATTTTAATCTGTCAGGTTATTTGTTTTGCCAAGGGATAAGATGTTTCTTTTTCAAGGAAAGATGCCCAATTATTTAAAAATATTTAGCATATAAGTGGAACTTGTAGGAAGGCGTTGAAATAGACAAGATCATGATTTTGTTTTGCACAAACACAATAACATCTCCTGAATTGTTGCTAAGCTATCACCAGGTTTTCAACCAAGTCATCGGCACAGACGGACAGGAAATAGAAATGAAAGACAAAAGGTATGTCTGGGGTTCTTAATTAAGCTTTGAGCTTTCATCTTCTCTTTATGATGTGCTTGTGTCGTTGCTGTGTGGAATATATCTATATAATAATGGGCCCTTCGCTGATCTGTTCATTGTAGACCCAAATCTATGTGTTTCAACTGTGGTTCGAGTGGTCATCAGTTGAGAGACTGTCCCAAGGTAAAAACTATTATGCTATGAGCCCATATTAAACATAAGAAAAGTCATAACTTGATTTACTGAATTTATACGTCATTCTTTTTAGCCCAAAGACATGGCCGCAATTAATGAGAGAAGAAAGGAGTTTAATCAGAACAGCAACCAGGCCATGCAGAGTAACCAGCGATACCATGCTGATGAAGTGGAGGAGCGTTTTGCTGCATACAAGCCTGGAGTCATGAGGCAGGCTTGTTGTTTTGTACATTACATACACAACATAATTTAATCACATGCAGTATCTGTTGTAACAAGTACAAGTAAATATTGATCATTGAATGTTTTACACTGTTGTGCTTAAAAACAGCGAGGAGCTGTTGGCAGCGATGGGAATCGATGGCAACACCCTCCCTCCTCTTATTTATCGCATGAGGCAGCTAGGCTACCCACCAGGTTGGCTCAAAGAGGCAGAGATGGAGACCTCTGGCTTAACAATGTATGATGGAAACGGTATGTTTTTAAATGAAATTGAAACCTGTGTGGTCCCACTGATTTTCCCTTTAAGCAAACTACTGCAAAACATAATAATGTTTTTGTACAGAGGTTGAGCTGAATCTGTGTGTTTTTTCTGTTTTCTAGTTTCAAATGATGGAAACACAGCAGACAATACCAATTTGCAAAACAGCTCTTATGATGTTTCCAAACTGGTAGATTTCCCAGGCTTCAATGTACCTGCATCACACACAATGAAAGATGTAAGTCCTACAATATAATCTTTTTTAATGTTGTGCATGAATGTCACTAGTTTTGTGAGTCCAAGTGTCTGGGTAATATTTATATTTCAGTTACATTAATATTTTATTGTAGTTATAGTTTAAGAAGAAAAAAAGCTGGAAATCAATGCAGTGTTCTATACTATACATTTGAATCATAACATTTTTCTGTCACAAAATTAATATAATTGAGTTATCCATATACTGTAGTATGGAGTCACATTGAGCTATATATGTGTAGAAAATATTTAGTGTAGTCCTCATCATAATGAAAGTACACTGTCAAGCCAGTAATTTCAGTGCTTTTTGGTAGCATGGTATCTTTCTAACAGTTACTTTGCTCATGCCTTTTCTTTCTTTTTTTCTGACCTTCAGGAGTTCATGCAGTTTGGTTCAGTTCCAATGCAAAATAACCACATCAAGCAAAACTATGCAGCCTACCTGTCCAACAACTTCCCTATGGTAATTATCTTAAAGTCACTCAAGTGGTTGGGTTTGTCCTCTTAAAACAGGTAGTCTACACCTGCTTCCTGTAACAACGTCCTATCTGGGAGTCTTGCTCCACAATCAAACTTTCTGGATATTGCAACACGTATGCAAACACGATGGTTACTATTTGTCAAATTATTATTAATTATTATAAATTACTCATTCACTATAATAACACTCTGGTTTAAAATGATCATCTGTACATACTGTTTATATTGTATATATTATTCACTACCAATTTTGCACTCCTGTTTCCTATTATAATTATTATATTCAGAGCCTTATTCTGCAGATCTGCAATTCTGCTCTTTATTTTATATCTATTTGTTATTCCTTTTATAAATTCATATTTTGCACATCTGCAACTGTGCTTTTAATTTATGGTTAATCTTATTGTATTGTTGATTGTACTGCTGCTGTAACAAAACAGTTTCCCAGACGGGATCAATAAAGTACATCTATCTATTTATATTATAAGCCTATATTAGATTCCTTTTGTCCAATCACGTGGCGGATAAAAGAGAAAATACCATTTAGTGTGTATGATGACAGACCTCAGCCTACCACTTTGCTCTGTACAACAGTCCATGCTGTTCACACGCAGTGGATGTTTATTCTTGATAATCACATTTAGATAACCAATCATACTAATCTGAGTGCAGTCCTCTGTTATTCTAGTGTCTGGATTTTTACGTTTCCATTCTGTATCAGTTCACTGGCACTGATAAAGAGACGATTTGTGATGACAATGTTAAATATTTTCATTCTTCATTCTTCCTTGCCAACAGCCTGGTGCCACCTGCAACAAGAGACAACATGAATCTGACTCATCTCCACAGCTAAGGAAGAAGACCAGGTCCAGTCCTGATCAGAAATCGGATAGGAGCTCGGATATGGATATTGAATCTGGTAACTATTCATCTTAGTCACTTTTTTCTGCAGGCACGTCATTATGCGTAATAATAATAATTATTATTTTCCATATCCTCTTTTGTTAATTTAATAAAATACTACTTCTGTTTTTATTCATACCTGAAAAGCAGGGCAATGCCCAGTAATACTTGAAACAGCTGTGTCTTTGTTTGGTCGGAGTGTCACTTTCTAATCTTTGGGTGATTTTTATTTCATGTCTTCCCTCAGACCCAGGAACACCATATCAAATTCATGGCCACGGTGACTTCAAGTTCCAGCCTCCACTGCCCCCTGGCTCCCCTTGCTTCAGTTCACCTCCTCCTTTACCCCATGGCACTCCTCCTGCTACACCCACCCCCCCACCTCTCCCTAAAGGTACACCTCCTCCCACACCCAACAATGGCTCTCCAGTTCTGCGAGGACTACGGGTAGTAGTTGATGAGACTGTGGAGGGGACAGAGGATGAGCTTACACTGGAGGAACTGGAGGAGCAGCAGAGGCTGATTTGGGCAGCTCTAGAGAATGCTGAGACCGCCACTAATAGCGACTCCGAGACACCTACGGTAGGAACACCTGTACCCAGTTCACCAAGTGTGTCCACACCTGTGCATGTCGACACAGAAACGGAAGAGGTTGAAGAAGCGATGGACACAACAAGACCTGCAGAAACTTGCCATAGTAGCGAAAATCAAACGGAAGCGGGGGTTCAGGAGATCTGCTCTCAGAGCCCAGGCCCGATCAAAGTCGAGGACGACAGTCCTCAGAGTCCTGGTCCAGTCAAATCTAACGATGACAGCCTGCAGAGTCCTGGTCCAGTCAAATCCCACGATGACAGCCCGCAGAGTCCTGGTCCAGTCAAATCTCACGATGACAGCCCGCAGAGTCCCGGTCCATTGAAATGCCAGGAAGACAACCCGCAGAGTTCTGGTCCTGGTTTCTCTAACGGGGGGGCTGGAGATTGTGCTTCTCCTAAGCATGGCGAGAAGATAATAGCCGTTCCTCATCGGAGCAACTTTGCAGCTGGCATTGTTCCATTTGAAGATACACCAGAGTTCACTGAAGTTGCTGAAGCCACAGGGACATACCTTAAGATCAGAGACTTGCTTAAAAGTTCCCCTCGAAGTTTGGCGAAGAAAAAATAAAAATGTACTATCTTGATTTGGAACACAAGGATACATGGATATTTTTTAAGCAAAAACTTATATTTTCATTTTCATGACCATCCTATCAAGCATGTTGGGTTTTTTTAGCTGTTATTTTGTACCGAGTTGAATGTCTATGCTGTATATACATTTGATCTGTAAATGTACAATGAGGGAGGGGAATTGAGGGATGCTGCAACAGCAATGGTTTGTCGGCTTTGACCAATTTCTTTTCTTTCCTTTTTTTTTGTAGAAGTAGTATAACTCATGCTGTTTATTTTATTGTAAAATTTGTATAATGGTCATTTCCTGACCCGAATTCATTTTAATAACATGGCGTTTTCATGGCTTTTTTATTTTTGTCCCACTTGAATTGCTCTAAAATCAATAAGTAAACATACTTGTATTTGCTTCACTGTGTAATTTCTGGCAACCAGGGCTAGTTGTGGGTTTAATTGTATTTTTCTGCATGTTGACAGCACAGAGGGCCAAATATTTGAGCTAACAGTTTATAGTTGATTGTTAACCAACTTTAGTATCGCTTTTTGAACAAGTTGACCCTCTCGGCTGAGCTCACTTGCTGAGTTTGATGCACACTGCAAATGAAATAGCTGAGAATTGAAACTCTGTACACACACTACAACAATTTGCATTTTGCTCCATCCACATTAGAAAGCCTGGCCTATAACATAGTTGAAATAAAGTTAATTCTCAGCTTTCAAACTGATCTGCCAGCAAAAAAGAAAGATCAAGATGTTAAAATACAGATTTAACACTGCTTGTAGAAGCAGTATGTTAGACTAGTGGCTAGTGACTAGTTTTTAATGTAATTAATTTTGGAGCATTATAATAGGTATTTCAGATATTCTTTGGGTGGTCCCTGCTTTTCTGGCTGGAACACTACTGCCTAAATATAATTTAATGATGTTACTGCATTGTAGGACTACTGCAAACATTACATTATTTGAAATTAAATTTTTAACAGTAATGTAACTGATAATTGCCCTTGAGAAACTGGACATCTGCAGTGCAGCTGAGAATTCTCAAACCTATGGCACCAGTTTTCAATTACTACTTAAATTTTTTATTCAGTTTTTACATTTTTATTTGACTGCTGTTATGTTTGGTACTTTGTGTTGCACAAATAAAATAAACCAACAGCCCGATGACAGTAGATTCAATTCAGCCATTTAGAGAGTATCAGGTGTTTTGACCATCTCGCTTTGACCACGTTCTCTGGCAAAAATGTCAGAATGCTGCATATATCACAGATGTGTAGTTAGGGTTTGCTTAGCTACATAAATAAACCAGTGGTTCTCAAATCTATCTGCAGTACAGCCGCTACTGGGGCAGCCCACCACTCTACGTCCACACAGGCAGCAGCAAGTGTTGGGGGTGGTACCTACATACAGTACATACTTATGCAAATATACATGCATAGATGAGCTAGTGTGTTTGGGTGTTCTGAACTAACGAGAATGTCAAGAGGACAGAAATAACCCCTTGCAAGGTCTGAAAGTGATGGTGTCTACAATCATACCTTTACCTGTAATGAAGCTATTAGAACTTGAAACCATAGCATTAGAATTTTAAACTCTACTTTTACATTATATCTTTATAGGCCTATTTAAAATACAGTAATTTAAATTATCTTTGTATTTAGACCTATTTTTAGACACCCCCCCCCCCCCCAATATCCCAAAAGGCTGAAATTAATAAAACATGTTTTTCACTTGTTCCAATCCTAAACATTAACCACATATGGTGGTTTTGCTTAATTACAATAAGCACACTTCTCTATTTGCCTGTTTTATGTTTGAATAATAATTCCACAGTATACATCTGTACCTTATTTCGCTTTATGTGACTCCCTTTGATTTCCTTATTGTAAGTTTTTTATGCTCTGGAAATTGTTTTGAAGTGAGTGCGCGTCTACAGGAGTGTTCCATCTTACTGAACATATCATCTTTGGTCGGCACCTACCGTTGACGTTCCTCTCCGCCGTTGGACAGACAGCTCGAGCTGTACGCTGGGCTGTGCCTACCCGTGTCAGTTTCGAGCAGTAGTCGTCGTGGTTCTCCACTTAGCTCGCTAGCTGTGTAATTCTTTCCTCAGAAGACGTAGGCTGTACAGACACATATCAGGTCAGTATTAGCGCGCCCACGCCGAGGTCGTGTATTCCCATAAACTTGCTCGCCCTTTTGCTGCTGACAAACCAGGAAACTAATCGCAAGATAAAAGTTGTTCAGGTAGTGTAGACGGTACTTGAGGTGTTAGTTTAGCTAGCTGGCTAACCAGCCCTTCTCTTGGTCCTGACCACCGGTTCGCCGTATTGCTCGGGCCTCACTGCTAACGTTACTTAGCAACAAACCACGTCTGTTATTATCGTGATAACTGACTGGGATTCATTTAAGACGGAGAGGGGACCGTACAGTCAACAGACTGCTTATTACAGCAACACTGTGCGGCGAGCTATCGTTTCAGGTGATCTAATCTGTAACAATTAGTTATGCTGACTCAATTTGTAGCAGCAGTGTGCCCTACTGGAGCTTCGGTGACATTGCGGAGACTTTTGGACTTGTGGAATTTGCTTCAGTCGTTATGCTAACGACAGTGGTCGGTCCGTGGGTTAGATGTTTGAACATGTGGATATACTTAACGCTATAACTTCGCCTAAACAGGATATTGTCCCCCCACAAACCTATTATTAGCTAGTAAGGTAAGTTGGCGCACATGTTTTTTTGCTGTTGTTTTTACAGGGTTCACTCTTTTTTGTCTTTTTTCTTTTTTTTTAACCAGATGTGCCACCTCATCGACAGCTCTCAATCCGTTAGCTTGTTAGAGGTGGCACGGCGAGGTACGTTAAAAGGCCAATCCGTTGACCTTAATTTTTAATTTATTAAAACTGCACACGCACACCCTGTAATATGTGGAGCTGTGCAATGGGTGTCTTGTTGATTAAACCTTTTTGTTTTTCAGACAAAATGCAGTTTAACTTGTTTGGACTGGCTGACATGACAAAGGGGGTTGAAGTTGTAGGAATTTCAAAGGCAGTACCACTTGAAACACTTGTCATGTATTTGTATCCCTACTAGTCTTATCAAATATGGAATTTAGACTGAGGGAATGTCTTACATTTGAGAGGAAGTCCGATCATTTTATAAATTGGTCACTTTACAGATAAAGTATCTTTTTTTCATGCACGTATCATATTAGTTGTATGTATGACTTTACAGTATCTTGGTAATCCTACCACCTTAGTTGCAGAGGCTCTAGTAGTTCTGGAAAGTGTGGATTTTACATTGGGCTGCAGTGGAAACTTTTTATATTTTGTATATTTTTAGTTATTTTAGGTCCCAGTTATTTCTGTGTTGGACAGGGCAGCGTTGATATATACTGGCTGTAAGGTAGGTTTAATGTCTGCCTGTAGACAATGAGGGTTGTTAACTTGAAAACCGGCGGATCTGTGTTCATTGACATTGAGGACGCAGGATGCTTCTGGCTTTATTCTGTGCCTCTGTCCTGTTAGTGCTTTTCAACACCTTCCTTTGTCAGTGCTAGCTGGGGCCTGCATAAGCATCCCAGCAGATGTTTCCTCAAAAAGGAAGAACCACAGCTGGCCTTGGTCTTGTGATGACAATAACAGGACCAAGTGTGGGTTACATCAGTGAACACACACTTCTGAATACTTGAACTAGTTGCGAGTTTACTGTATTAGGCTTGTGAATCACACAAGGACCAAGCTAATGGCTAATATTAGCCTACTGCAAAACAATGTGGAATGAAAGGCCACTGGCTTGTGTAACCAGACAGCCTCCCATCGGTTAATAAATACTTGTGAGGTTGAAATGGATGGAGAGTACTGTACTGTTACAAAACACACAAGCTGATTCAGCTTATATCTGTATCATAAGTGGTTTAGCACTCCTTTAGTCAGCAAGATATGCTCAACAAACGCACGTATGGTGTAAGTACTGTACTACTGACAGTAAGCTAGTTCACTATGCAGTGTTATGAAGATAGTCATCTGCAGATTGATTTTTATTTTACCCTATGAAGTTTGAATTCTTTTGATGATAGAGGACGGTGAACTCTTCATATAGTTTGTCCATACGGTTCATATCCATTGCTTGGACAGACTCTGAGCACATAAACTTGTGTCATTACCAACACGGAAGCTGATTATGTCTGTGCTGCCATTTTGAGAAGTAAGAGTAAATCTCAGTTCTGTTTTACAGGCCGGTTCAGTTTGGTTATTTATGTCAGAAAAAGATAAAACCAGACTACATGGGTATTTGCGTATATGATGAATAAGTTTTATATATTTAACAATTGTACTTTTTAATACATCCGCATATTAATTCCCTTTAAACTTTTACAAAACATTGGTATTTGGCTTTCTTCCTAGTTACAGATTAGAGTGCGAGTCATTGGCAAAAGATTAACATTACTGCAGTTGGAAATTCTCCAGACTAAGTGGATCATTTTCAGCTGACCGCTTCAGCTCACCAATCACAGCTGAAACATCCTCTGTTCATGCTCGTTGTTAAGACTGGTGGTGCTCTACTAAGACAATGCATATGATTTTTAGAAAAACGTATTCTCCACAGGCTTACGGGTCAATCAGACTAAATATTGAAAAACTTAGTGACCATTTTTAAAAACGTTTTGTGCAAAATGAATCACTAGAAGATTTAGAAGCTCAGACTGCTTGTGTGACTTTTCCACCATGCAGTCTTCAGCCATTGTGGTCCTTTCTCTGGCTCCCTCTTGACTTGAGGGCACTAATCAGTGTCATTCAAAGGCACAGCGGTAGAAAACTGGAACACTGCATTTGAACTAGGTCGCTGCCTTCTGATGGCAACCCTTTCTTCTGTGCTGAGAGTGTGTGTGACAGCGTGTCTTACTTGTTTGGTTGTTTTGGTGAACCTACATGGTACAGCTCTTAGGCTCTTTCAGGAATGAAAGGTATGTTTGTGTGACACTGTTGGACAAGTTCTATATTACATTTCTACCCTATGTGAGGTCAAGTGTCTTGGCTGGCTTGCAGGAGAAGCCCGAAGGCACTGGGTTTGTTGATTTGATATTTTATAGGTTTATTTCACTCTAAAGGAATTTTTAAGGATTTGATGATTACTGTAACTTCTGAACGATTTTTTTTGCCCCAGGATCCTGCAAGCATTTGCAATCAATGATTGTGCTAATGACAGAAAATAATGAAGCCGTTCTCCTGGACATTATCCACGTTTCTCCTGACACGGTCTGCTGTTATAGTCCGAATGGAAAAAAAGCACTGCTTTGATGAAATGGCTTGCCATGTTTAACAAAAAAAGATTCCGTTAATGTTTATTGTCACTCACACGTGTTAGTCCAAAACATAAGCTGTTCTCACCCGTAAGGTGCTTTAGCAAGTACAAAATCTTTTGAAGATGTTGTTCTCTAACCAGCAGGTCACATGGACCCCATAACAAAATTCAGTAACATTGAATATCCTTTAGTAACAAATGTATTCATGGTGTCCTAACATGATATATTTATTTGCTAATCTCGTACTGAACGTACGGACGCAAGGTTGTAATATGGCTTCATAATAGAGGCATGTTTGTACACACACCCTTTCCAGTAGTCACTAGGTCATGTTGACAAAGCAGCTCATCCTTGCTTGAGGTTGCTTGTGTGTAGTTTGCTTTTATTGAACGTGGCCGTACAATCAAGTGTGATGCTTGATTCCTAAACTTTTCTGCAGAGATCATGTTGGTGTAAACTGAAATAGGCTGAGATGTTACAGATCGGACAGTTGATTGGCCTGAAACCCAAAGCTTGTCAGTATTTTGTCTGTAGCTTTGTTCTTGTTTGATTTGATCACTATTTCAAACTACTAACAACAGGGGAGCCATAATGTTTTAATGGTACATTCAGCCCATTTGGTTACTGTGGTGAGGTAATCTGACAAACAGGATAATCTGCTGCTGCTGCTGGTGCTGCTGGTGGTCTTGTTTCTACAGTAATCCTGTTTCACAAAAAGCTGCCAACCAGACTTACACAATTTTGCATGCCAGACTGAAAGATTGAGCGAGAGACTGTGTTTATGGTGCATATTGTGGTCAAGGTCACTGATGATGAGCTATTCAGAGGTTCTTGATGGCAGTAAAAGAGACTGCATATCGGTGGCCTTTGACAGGGTATTTTTAGGTCGAACCGTGACGTGGTGACGAAGCTGAGGAGCTTGTTGTCATAACAGAAACGAAATGCCTCCATTAACAGAGCACCAAAAACAAATTCACTGTCTTGAAGGCATATATTGTACTTGCTATTAAAGTTATATTGCTGTCACTTCCACCCACAGCAGAATCAAAGGCAGGAAAAGTTTTAAGAATTAATTCACTTGATTAAATAATAAAAACTAGTCAACGCGGTTACATTGAGTGTTTAGTAAAAATATAACTGCATAAACCTAAATTATGTTAAATATGTTAACTCTCTCCCCCTCTCTCTCTCTCTCCCCCTCTCTCTCTCTCTCCCCCTCTCCCTCCAAACAGGGTCCTTTTTGTGAGAAGCACTTTTTCTCCCTCCTCCCTTTTCCTGGTTTTTCTTTTTGTTTAATTGATTTTGGTGCGGAGAGGAAACAGCTTTGCCATCACAGAGCTGCAACCAGTTGTTTTGATGGTCTGGGGTCAACCTGTACCCACTGACGCACACAAGCCTTGTGGGTCTAACGGATCACAGGAGGAAACATGAGCACAGCCAAGCCCAGTGGGATCAAAGTGCCCAGCAAGATAGCTAAGCCTGGGACAGCAGCACCCAAGACCAACCCCAGCACAGGTAAGAATCTTCCCTTGTGCAACTTTTTCAACTTGGTGAACCTTTGCGCTTGAATGTTCTATATCCAGGTGTTTGGTTGATACTTGTGGTGCTGGTGCCATGTTGATTTTCTCATTCCAGGCTTGTGAATGCCACATCATGTCACATGCTGTGCTGTGCTTTTTTACATTGGTTTACATTGTGCCCAGTTTATGTCATGATACAGCTCAGTGTCAGAGTAGTGCTACATGATCCTCCTCAAAGAATGCTAGGGAAAGACTTTTTTTTGTATTAGTTAGCTTTAGGTTTGCAGTAAGGGGCTCACAGTCCCATATGTGAGGCAAGAGACTATTTTGTGCAGTGCAAGGAGATCTAGCCATGATGGCTTTTACACCAGTATCTTGCCAAAATGTATGATTTGTATAAGAATAGTGCTAAAATCAGCTTTATTTCAGCAACATTTAGCCTAGATTTCTCTAGCCACAGCAGTATTATTGCCACTGTAGAATTTAGTTTGAAGACCTGGACATCAAATCACATGATATTGCAATGTTTTTTACAGCATTTGTGATATTTGTTGAGTCAGTAACTCAATGGATTAAAAAAAAAACACTGTTCCCTTTCTTTCTCCTATTTTTCAGCGGCAGCTAAAGTTGCTGCAGCCGACAAATCAGCTGCAAGTGCCCTTGGAGGAGATGACGAGAGTGCTGGGGAGAACTTCCAGATTGGGGAGCGAGTTTGGGTGAATGGGAATAAGCCAGGCTACATACAGTTTTTGGGAGAGGCACAGTTTGCCCCGGGACAGTGGGCAGGGATTGTTCTAGATGAGCCAATTGGGAAGAATGATGGGTCGGTGGCAGGGGTGCGCTACTTCCAGTGTGACGCCCTGCGAGGAATATTTACCCGCCCATCCAAGTTGTCTCACACAGAAGGGGAGGCTAATGGAACTCAGACGGCACCGCCCTCCCGCGCTGCCTCACCCACTGCTTCAGTCTGTAGCGTAGCCTCGCATACACCCGCCACAAAATCAACATTACCCTCAACCACCACTTCAGCCAAGAAGGCCGCCTCCACTATGCCAGCTGCGCCTGCCACACCGGCTACACCA
Organism: Nannoperca obscura; assembly: GCA_036024295.1. Classification (NCBI taxonomy): domain Eukaryota; kingdom Metazoa; phylum Chordata; class Actinopteri; order Centrarchiformes; family Percichthyidae; genus Nannoperca; species Nannoperca obscura. The sequence continues at coordinate 33,382 of JAVQJL010006748.1, forward strand.
TCTTCCAATCTTGCACGCACAAACAGTGAATCCGTCTCCAACCTCTCAGAGACTGGATCAGTCAAGAAGGGTGAAAGGGAGCTGAAGATGGGTGACCGTGTATTGGTAAAGTTTGTTACATTAATTAAAACTAAAACTCTGAATAGTTCTTCTACTTTGTGTCTTAGCAACATTAGCGTCACATGACTCACAGAACCTTTCTCTTCTTCAGTGTAGTAATATCAGAAATTCTCTCTCTTACTTCACTTCCACCTCTGAGGCAGTGAAAGCACTGTCGAGTGCAGTCACCATTTGTGCGCTGTCCTCTTTCTCTGATTGTATCTTGATAAGCACCTTCCTTCCTCCTTTAGCTGGCTGCATGCTTCTTGCAGCGGGCTCCGCAAACCGAGCACTAACCTGCAAACCTCCACAATTACATAATTGCGGCCGGCGCGCAGACACTGATTGCCTCTCAGAATATGGCCCATAGGTTTGTCAGACCAATCGCCCCCTTTTCACACCAATAATCAGATAACCAAGGTATTTATAAAGGAAATTCTAAGAATATCTGAGATATTTTCTATATTTTCTTTCTGGTAAAGATAAAAGTTATTCACAAAGCATCTTAGCCCTCAAGAGCTCCTAAGTTTAAAAAATGTTAGGAGTAGGGAGGAGGACTTTTAAGAGGCATAGGAGTTTTTTAAGCAGAGGAGAAAATATGTGGGGTGGGGGACACAAAGAGGAAGGAGAAATATATGCGAATATTACGCTACAGATTAGATCGTTCAGGGATCATGTTTGTGGGCGATCTCGTTAGATATGCTCCCAACGTTATAACACCAGGTCACAACACTAAGCAGGCAACTGAAAAAATCAATTTCACTGTCCACTCCATTGCCATTATCACTAAGAGTGCATTTTTCTTTTTGAAAGAATGTGTCATACCTAGCAACAGGGTCGACCACACCACCTCACTGCCTTCCTTGCTCAGAGTGCCCCCCCCCCCCCCCTCATCTCAGCCAGGAGGTTGTGTAGCACATGATGTAAAGAAATGTGCTCACTACTACCAAATTTCACATAAACCTCGCAGCTGTGTGTTTTAAGTAATTTAAAGGAGCAAAACGTGTTCATTTTCACATGTTGACAGTTTGGCCTCATTCTGTTCAAAGCTGGTTTGTTTCTGTTGTTTTGATGGAATTATCTCACTCAGGGTTTATTTCCAGGCAAAGCAGATTACTCTTTAGCCGTCTCTTATCTGTTGAGATTGAATGTGGGCTAATGTTGAGTTTTCTCTTCTCAGGTTGGTGGTACAAAGGCAGGAGTGGTACGCTTTCTTGGAGAAACAGATTTTGCCAAAGGCGAGTGGTGTGGTGTGGAATTGGATGAGCCCTTAGGAAAGAATGACGGGGCAGTGGCAGGCACAAGGTACAAAAGCCACTGGATCAAATATACACACCACTATATTACAACTAAATCATATATTATGACTTCCTTTATCATGCATGTATTCCATTATCTGTCTCCAGGTATTTTCAGTGCCAACCCAAGTATGGCTTATTTGCTCCAGTGCACAAAGTCACACGCATTGGCTTCCCCTCCACCACGCCAGCCAAAGCAAAAACGACGGTTCGGAAAGTAGTGGCCACACCATCAGGCCTAAAGCGAAGCCCTAGTGCCTCCTCCATCAGTACCATGAGCTCTGTGGCATCCTCTGTCAGCGCCAAGCCCAGCCGCACAGGCCTGGTGAGACACTGACACACCGTTTCAACAGTGTTAGAAAGTTATACTCCTTCCCTTTTTCTTTTAATGCTATGCTTACTCATCAGTCTGACCATGCTTGTATTCGGTCTCTCCGTAGCTTACAGAGACATCGTCACGGTATAATCGTAAGATTTCAGGCACCACAGCCCTGCAGGAGGCGCTGAAGGAGAAGCAGCAGCACATTGAGCAGTTAATGGCTGAGAGGGACATGGAAAGAGCTGAGGTTGCCAAGGCCACTGGGCATGTTGGAGAGATGGAGCAAGAAATGAGCCTGCTCAGGGATGATCAGGAGCAGGTCAGGTCACCCAGTGGTTTAATAATAACACTCTGCGTGCACCTCCCTGTTCATTCTAAATTAGTTAATTGTCTTGTCATCCATATTGTTTTTTTTTTTTTCAATGTCTGTTGAAGATGGAGGCTAAGATGGACCAGTTACGTGCCTTGGTAGAAGCTGCAGACAAAGACAAAGTGGAGTTGCTGAATCAGCTGGAGGAGGAGCGTAGGTAAGGATACCCAGAGGTATGACATACTGTCACACATGACCCACTATCTGTTATGAGTTTGTGGGGTCAGTTTGTCGAGACAGAAAATGAAAAAAAGCCAGCTAAGCTCATAATGCTGTAATACTATTACTGTCATGTGGAAAGCCTGAGTTGGCTTAACCTTGCTCTTGATTATTGTAGTTAAAGGCTTTTACTTACCCAGTTATGTTGAAGGAACAACAAATAAAGCTCTAGCAAGATTTTCTTTTTCTGTTGAATAGGAAGGTGGAGGACCTTCAGTTCCGCGTAGAGGAAGCTTGCATTACCAAAGGAGACCTGGAGGTAAATGCACAACACAGATCCCCACCATTGCAACTAACACATTTTACTGAATTCCTGTTTAAAAAACAAAACATTGATCCATGCAATCATGTTAAATCAGACTGCAAATCAGACATTTCTGTTTTTATTAAATAAAAAAGTGTCTGATTTAATTTGCCTTGGATTTATTAATTTATATAAACTCAGAAGCAGCAGGTGCTCCATGATCATATCCATGACTGTAAAATTATAAAACCTTTTTAGCATGTCTCCTTGGGTGCAGGTCCAATTCAGTTTAAGGTTGCACACGTTTAACTGGTATCCCTAGTCACAGAACTAAAGTTCAGTAGTAGAAACTACCCACTCTGTAGTCTCAGTCGTCATGTTTGCATGGACAGTTTGATACTGGCTTCATATTGCATTAGATGATGTGCTGTCAAATGCACCCAATGGTGGCCAGACTGTTCGAAAAACACTAGAAAGGTTTATTATTGTTGACCTATTATGGAGACATAAATCATTTTATTGTCCTAGTTAGTTATCAAAGCTGGGGGGATTGTTACCAAAGAGCCTGCATTTGACCTTTTCCTTTTTTTTCATAATATTTTGCAGTAATTTAATAAAGTAGGCTCTGGTTACTCATTGTCTTTTTCTCAAGTGAGTCATTTTCTCATCCCAAGTAACACTATGCAGAGTATTGGGGCCCAGTGGTATCTGTTAATATCTGATCAAAGGATTTGTTATGTATTCCACAGTGCTACACAGTGGACCATCTCAGTTACCCCGAAGGCATCCGAACGCAAAATAGACGTTTTAAAATGAGGGCTACAGGGTTAGAATACCCCTTTATCTTCTTTTTAACCGTGTATACTAACAATGTATTACTTTACTTACTTTACAGCTGTGGATATATTAAAAACTTGCATGCAGCTTGAAATAAACCAAAACTCTCAGGATAGGCCAAACTCAAAAATGCTTTGTTGACTTCAAGCTGTTGAAGGTGTACTAATGTTGTGTTATAACCCTCAGTGCCTCCCTGTTCAGTGATGTGATGTTATTGCTTCTTCTTCCTTCTCGTCCTCGTCTTTCATGTTGGTCCAGTGCTCAGCATGGAACCACTGGAGATGCTCCCTTGTCATTCCACTGCCCAGTCACAGACCTGAATTCAGTTTGTCCACTGCAACTAAATGGGAATAACACTCGCAGCTTAAGAATTCAAATGTAAATTTTATACAAAGAAAGATGTGCCAGGCTACATTGTAGTTTATACCTACTCCACCAACACACAGTGTCTTGGACATTTACTTTTAAAGTGCCGAGAAAATGAACAGTGAGCCCTTAAATGTATTTGTTTATAGTTTTATAATCACCTCCTTCATTACCTTTTGCATATCAGTTAGATAGTAAGACAAGACGATGATAATGTTTTATGACCACACTGCCGGCATAACGTTTAAAATTGGTGCTATTCCCCAATTCCCTATTCCATTATTCCCTAAAATAATACTTTTTAGTTAACATGCACTGGGTAACAACTGTATGTAAGACTAGGAGCACAAAATTGTTCAAGGAAATGCTTCAGTAAGTTGCAATAAAACTCTTAATCATGGCACCAGTATACCAAGAAGTCAAATGGGAAAACTTTCTGTTTCTTGAGCCTGACATACTTCTGTTACTGATGGATTTCTGTTAAATTGGTCACAAATCCTGCACGTGGTGGTCTGATAACTGGTGTTTTTTAAAATAATACTTACTATATACAATGTGGACAATGGCCTAATAACCAAAGAGAGAAAGCAGTGTTGGTATTGATAGTGCTACAGACTTTGAGTTTAGCATTATAAAATCAAGATGTAATGTGAGTTTAGCTGGAAATGCAATACATGCAGAACAAAATGTATTCCATGGTGACTTTCTATTGTTAAATCAATATGACAATTCTACAACATTAGATGTCTTCTGTAGGGTGTAATGCATTGAGCTCATGTGACATAATGAAGTACAGGGGTCAGGAAACCACCATCACTGCTTTCTGTCAATGATGTGGTGAAGTCATCTTTACTTATTTTACTTGCGGGTTTGTCGCGCATTATCAACATTTTTATGTATCATAACAATCAGTGTGCTTTGTTCACCACGTGTCAATTTTGCATGGTTACTTTTAAACTGACTCCATCAACGTACTCATCCTGCACATCTGTAACACATGCCCCCGTCTTTTGCTGCTCGTCTTGCATTCCCCACCAATCTTTCACAAGATTCCCTGTGTGCAGCTGTTTATGGCACAGCTGGAAAGTTCTGCATGGGGTGTCTTCCCATTTCCACTCATCCACCAATCCCCACCCCCACCCAATACCTTTTCCCCAATCCCCCAAATACTCATACGCAGAGACACGCATAAACGCACACACAGATCATCACCATTATCATTGTCCAATCCCCTCCATCCTCTCTCCTGTCTCCCTCCCTCTCTGTCTGTGTTGGGCTGGCATGTGATGGTGGCACTGGTGTGTTCTCTTCCTCTCCCCCTTGTTTACTAACAGACGCAGACCAGACTGGAGCATGCCCACATTAAGGAGCTTGAACAGAGCCTGCTCTTTGAAAAGACCAAAGCTGACAAACTCCAAAGAGAGTTAGAAGACACTAGGGTAATGAATTCTGCTCTGCAGTGTGCTGCGTTGGAAAAGAGGGCCTGGGCCGGGGGATAGGGGCCAGAAATCTTGCAAGGGATACAGAGAGGTGCCGATCAGTAACTGGAGCTTTGCACGGGCTTGTGGTGAATGAACCCCACAAATGCACTTTCCGGGCTTCACATTAAAAATTATACTCCTGCCTTCAATCAAATGATGAACTAATACATATATTATGTTTATTTAAATGCTCAAATCTGTCCATCCTGATGAATTAGAAAATTCAGCATCCTAATTTGTGGCATTAGCTAATTATAATTATAAAATATAAATAATTTTGTAACAATTTTTGAAATGTTAACTTGCCTCACATTTAAATTGATCTTCTCAAAATTACTTTACATTGAAAAGCATAACTTTTTGTTTATGTAAAAAAGAAAAAAACCCACTTGCATCTTTCAGCTGTCTTGAGTGACAGCTCTTACTTGTACTATTTTCAAATAAGTTGCCCAACCTGAACTCACTCTTGCTTTACTAGTATCACTGCTTAACCAGACAGACAAACTTCTCCCTGTCCCAGCTAATCATTTCCTCAGTTATCCTATGTTCTACTTCCCCAGTCCTTCCCAGCATTCATTTGTCCTGCTTATTTGGTGTCCCTGCGTTTTGCTAGTCTAAAATCTGCTCCACCTCCCAGACTATGCATCCTTGTGTTGCCCTAAGGTATTATAGTCATAAGGGGTATCAGGAAAAATATAGTTCTCTTTTCAAACCTTGCTCGCTATCTCACTATGGGAAGCCCCTTCTGGTGTGACCCATCATGCCAGAAGGCGCTTCTCATAGTGAGATACCTCACTCGGTTTTCAGAGAACCAGGGTTACCCTGGTAACCAAACGTTATATAGTTTTGTACGGATGAGGACCATAGTTTGTACAGGTTTTCTTTCTACAATTATTTTATCACAAAAATGTTGATTTTGATTAAATGATTCACCTGTATTAACCAAGCTATTAAATATTAAGTTAAGCATAGTGTAACATATTTGGATTAACATAAAATAATGGAACATGTCAATGCTCCCTGAGGGTTCTTCTTAGTTTATACCTCTCCTAAATCATGACACCAACAATAGTGTTAATTCAGTGATTAAGAGCTTTAGTTCAATGGATGGTGGAAAATGTCTACACAGCTGTAGCTCCATACATGCTTTCAGCGTTCACTTCCATTATTTGGACCATACCCTTTATAGCCACAAGAGGTCAGTATAACACCTTGTTTTTGGGATCAGTAGTTTTGTAAGACCTAATTAAGCAAATTTAATTGTTTCTTTGTCAGAAAAGAGTTTTACTCGTACCAAGTGCTTTGGTATCTATTACTGCTGTTTACCAATATTTTTTTCTTGACACACTTTTAGTACACAGTGGTATGTCAGATTGGGACACATTTTTGAATATAAGATTTCTGCTTTCAAAGGTTGCTACTGTGTCGGAAAGATCCCGCATTATGGAGCTTGAGAGGGACCTTTCACTGCGAAAAAGAGAGGTAGCTGACCTGCAGCTGCGTCTTGGGACCCAGCAGGGCTCTGAGGACACAAACTCTACTCTTTCTCCCCTTCTGGAAGAGATAAACTCTCTGAGAGATCAGTTGGCGTCCCAAGAAGCTAAGCAGCAAGAAGAGCTGGTGAAATACAATGAGAAGCTAGAAGCTCAAGAAAAGACCCACACTGAGGCAGTTGCCCAGCTTCAGGCTACATCTGTAAGGCTGTCTGGTGACAACGAGCAGATGCAGATGCGCTTGAGCCAGGCCGAGAAGGAGAATGCTGACGTTATTGAACTCTGGCGCTCCAAGTTGGAGTCTGCCATTGGCTCTCACCAGCAAGCCATGGAGGAGCTGAAAGTGTCGTTCAGCAAAGGCGCAGGTGCCCAGACAGAAGAACTTATAGAAACCAAAAGTGCACTAGAAAGACTGAAGTTAGATCACAAGTTGGTACTAGAGCAGACTGGAGCCAAACATGAAGCTGACGCCACAGCTTGGACTCGGGAGAAGCAGGCGCTGAAGGCACAGCTGTTCTCTTTGACTGAGGAGAAGGAACGACTGGAGGAATCACTGCGGTCCAGTGTTGAAAAAACAGAGGAGCAGCACCTTGTGGAGATGGAGGATGTTCTTGGGAAGCTTCATGCTGCCGAACTTAGGGTAAAGGAGCTTGAGGAGAAAGAAGCAATGTTTTTACAACAGGCCCAAGACAAGGAAGGAGAAACCAAAGAGCAGATAGCAGAAATGGTTGCTCTGCGCAGCCAAGTAGCACAAGGTAACCAGGAGCTTGTGGCCCTGAAGAGTCAGTTAGAGGTTGTTCAGAGCCAAGGAAACAACCAGGGTGCCAAGGTGGGTTCTTATTCTCTTCCTGACCATTTAATACTTTATTTATCTATCTCATGTTTCAACTGTGTGGTGTTCGGTTAGGTTAGTATGTCATTGTAAGAAAATGATTGTCAGTCCATGTTTTGTTTCATATTTAGTTTTTGATGTGCATACTACTTTGCTGTTTTGCTTTTTGTTCTTTTGTCCACTGTGTTTTTTACTTGACGTGCTATAGGTTGGTGAATTGAGCTCTCAGTTGGAGGACCGACAGCAGAAAGTCCTCTCTTTACAGCAGAGTCTGACCACTGTACAGCAGGAGAAGAACACCCTGGAACAGGAGCTTGGAGGCCTGGTGAGGCTTACAGCTTAATTTTGGATGTTGATATCGTACCTCTACAGTGTTAGGATTGAAGTCCACTGGTCTTTTTCATGTTCAGTGCCCTTTGATGAACAAACTGTTTCTAAACTACCATAAACATGTCTTTGGCATTTCTCTACTGCAATTTATTGTTACTTTTCTGCCGACATACAGATTTATATCAGCTAATACATTTGATGTCAGTTGCTCTCATGATTTAACATAACTAAATGCTGTACAAACCACAGAAATCTTAACCAAAACTCCTGAAAGTTTGACATGTAAATTTGTCAATTGCAGTAAAATCATATACAAAAAGTTGATGCAAAAGTATTTTCCCCCTCAGAAACAAAAGTTGGCTGAAAGCACAGAGGAGCAGACAAAATCTGCAAAAACTATGCAAGGTAATGAATTGTTGAAATTGAAATTGTTAGTCAATTGCTTTTCTTCTCACCATCTTCCCATCATCTACTACTATTTGGCCTTTTTCAGTCTGCAAAGGCTTCTAGGATCTAAAATGTAAAATTTTTCTTTTTGCAGAAACACTTGAGAAGCTCAGTAAGAAGGACGAGCAGTTCACGTCCCTGACCACGGAATCAGAGTCTCTAAGAACTCAACTTGCTGGTGAAAACATTAGAACTGCAATCTATTATGTTAAATGTTTTTTAAGAAGTATGCTTTATTGCTGTTTTTTCCTTTCTCGTTGAATAATAACCTTAAAACAAATCGGTCTGGTCGTTACTCAGGGCTGGAGAGGAAGCTGAAGGCTGCAGATGAAAAGCTTGAGCAGCTTTCTAAGGACAAAAGCAAGCTGGAAAATGATATTTCAGACATGATGAAGGCATCTGGCAATAGTTCAGTACAGCTGACCAAAATGAACGAAGACCTCATACAGAAAGAAAGGTACCCCACTTTATTATTCCCTGCTCCTATATTACTCCATTACTCCACTTAAAACAAATTGTACCAATCGTGTCAAAATTGGATACTTATTTCCGTGTGTCATAATCAATATGAAAATCCCTTGCTTTTCTTTTATTCCATGCTGTAGCCAATTTATTTTTCAGTTATCTAACCTACCTCTAAACATAGTCTTTTTATTTTTATAATCACTCAGGAGACTAGAGGATTTACAGAGTCAACTAGCAGAGGAGAAGGAGAAGGTGGCACACTTCAGTGAACTACTCCAGCAGGAACAGTCCTGCAAAGAGCAGGAGCTGAAAGAGACCAGAGATACACATCAGTCTGAAATAAGTAGCCTTCAGAAGAAGATTGCTAACTTGGTTAGTATTGTAGTGCACTCACTTGAGTTATATCAGATTCTTTAAGACTTAGAAATAGTTTTACAGACAGTGGTTTTACAGTGGTTTACTACGCATTGGAAAATTGTTTAATTGAAGTGTCCTTTAGTCACTGCCTGCTTCAAAAGAAGTTTAATATGATTGGTTATTGGTTTCTCATTTCCTGTTTTCTAGGAGAAGACTGTTAAACAGGGTGAGACCCTGGTTGAGGAGCTGAAGGCTTCACAAGAGAAATCCTTCTCGCAGGCCTCAGAACTCCATGTGAAGGAACTTGAGGTGCTGCAGAGTCAGGTTGACGAGTTGAAGCAGGAGCTCTCCTCCTCCAAGGACAAAACCCAGGAGCTGGAGAAGTTGGTATCTGAGCTGCAGCCATACAAGGAACAGGCTCAGGTAAGCACAAACCCCACAATGATACAGACACATGAAAATTGAATGCATCATGAAAAGTGATCATCTTTCACAGACGTTGCACCAGTTTAAACACAAACAGAATGTGAAACCAACCAACAAAGTTATGGGATATTATATGTACCTGCGTAAGAATTTCTGTCTTCATCAACATCAGTGGTTAATGTATATTATCAACAACATTTTCACTCTTAATTACCATCCTACAGATTATTTGTGATAAGTTGCTCATTTAACTTTGACATTAAGGCAAATAACCTCTTTTTTCATATTAATCTTAGCCCTATATTGGATGGTGCCATGGGGTAAATGTTTGCAGGGGTACATATGATAAAATGATGTCTTTAATGTATTTTAAGACAATTTATGGTTATTGGAAAAGCCAAAGAAATAGTTTGCAGTAAAAAAGATTGAACTAGTTGTGCCTAAATGGATTTTTATGCACTGGGTAGAATTCAATTTAAGTTGCTATTAACATAATGGATGTTTTAGGTATTGATTTAAATGTTCCTTCATACATTAAGGGATAACCCCTTTTGCTATGTACCCCTGCTAGCATTGTTTATTAGCCTTATATTTCATTTAAGTAGAACATTTTCACTTCCTAACAAAAAGGATTTTTGTGTGTATTTCTTCATCATGGAAGGCAGTCGTTGACAACATTAGCCTATACAGAATATATGTTCTTGGTCATACACATCTTTGTTTATATGCCAGTCAAATGTGTTGGCATCACCGTTATTAATACATTTATTTAAAGTAAGTAAGGGCAGAAGTGAAAATGTTCCACTTTGTATTTTTGAAAGTCATTGTGGTGTAAGCTGTGGTGTGATCCTTGCTTCTGCAGCTTAACCTTTCCAAATGCATATCACTTATGTCCATATCTGCTTGGTTTATTTTTGGATTCATCTTACTTTTCCCTGTGTATATATATATCCCCCTCCTTTTTTTCTTTCAACTTTATTTCCCCAGTGTCTTTCTGCTGAGCTTGACTCCTACAAGCATGATGTTGAACATTTGTCCAAAAAACTGGAAAAGCAGAGTCTAGATCTGGAAAATATGTGTAAGGAAAGTGAGGATGTTAAGGCTGAGAAAGGCAAACTGGAGAAACGGCTTTCAGATGTGCAGACTAAGCTCTCTGCCCTTGAGATTAGTTACCAGGAACTTTCAACACAGAATGAAGAACTGCTAATAACCAGAGATAAGCTCTTAAAAAATCAAGAGGAACTCCTGGCCAACAACAAGTGCTCAGATGAAGAAAGGATTTCATTGAACGAGAAGTTGGAGAAGCTCAGAGATCATCTTCAGGAAATGGAGACTGAAAACAAAAACCTGAAGCATATTAAAGGAGAACACCAGGCCCAAATTGAGGAGCTTCAAAGACAAAAGGCAGAGAAGAATGACTTGCTCCTAAAGCATCAGCAGGACATCCAGCAAATTGAGGCTAAACAGAAGCAACTACTGGAGGACTATGAAAATGCCTGCAAAGAGAGGAACCAGCTTGAAGAAGACCTCAGTGAAATCAGGTCGAAGCTCACATGTGAGAAGGAAAATCTAATTTTAGAGAGGGATGCTGCTAGAAATGCCAAAAAATCTCTTGATGCTAAGAATTCTGAGTTGCAGGCAAAACTTAAATCCTTGAACTTAGAAAAAGAAGATCTCACAATGAAGAATTCCCAGCTGCAGGCCCTCACAGAAACACTGACAAAAGAGAAGGTGGCGATGTCCTCTGAAATCAGTGCTGCTGTGTTGGATAAAAAGAGCCTCGAGACCGTGAAGGAGGAGCTCCAGAATAAGCTCAGTGTCACAAAGAAAGACTTGGAGAGCTCTGTCCGCGAATGTGAAGAACTTAAAGCCTCAAAAATGAGCCTGGCCCAGATGCTGGATAAGTTCAAAACAAGCAGTGAGGTGACTGATTCTGAGAGGCTTCACCTTCTGCAGGAGAAAGAAGACTTGCTTGTGATTCAAAGAAAAGTCTGTAATGAGAAAGAAGAGCTCCTCAGAGAGATTGAAGAATTAAAGGAGAAGCTTCAAGTCTCAACAGAACAACTGTGTCGGTCTGACAAGAAATTTAAAGAAGCGATAGCATCTTTTGAGCAAGAGAAGCAAGCATATCGCCTTCAGAATTCTGACATTGAGCTGGCTCTTCATGATATACGAAAAGAAAAGATGAGCCTGGATTCAGCACTGGAGCAGCAGAAAATGGATTATGAGTGTTTGGCATCCGAGAAGGGAGAATTAGAAGAGAAGCACACAAAAGCCATATCTGAGAAAAATGCTCTTTCGCGTGAGCGCGATAAGCTAGCTAGTGATATCCGAGCAACTAAGGACCACTTGGACAGATACTCTAGAGATAACGCTGTCTTTTTTCAAGAAAATTCTAATTTAACAACAATGCTAGAGGAAACCAAACGCCAAAAAGACAAAGTTGAAGCAATGATGACCTCATTAAAACAAGAAAAGGCTGACCTACAAAATGAGTTGCAGAAATATAAATCTGATACTGAAATTCTTGAAAAGGGCAAAACTGAACTTGTTCAAGAGCACAGTAAACTAAAAATGGATTTTGAGAAGAGTAATTTAAAATTTGTCCAACAGATTGATAACCTTACAAAAGACTGTCAGCGTCTGCAAACGTTGCAGACTGAGGCTGACAAAAAAGCGCAGTCCTTGCAGAAAGAAAACCAGGGGCTGCTTCAAGAGATCCAGGAGTTAAATTGTCAGACTGAATCAATGTCCGAGGCTAAGCACCTTCTTGAGACCCAGCTGCAGGCTGAATCCAGTGAACGAAATATAGCGATCTCTGACAAGGATGGTCTTTGCAAACAAATTGAGGAGCTGCAGAAAACGTTGTCCAAAGTTACACAAGAAAATAAAGAGATTTCTTTTAACCTTAAGAATGCTGATAAGCAAAATAACTCTATTGTGGTGGATATGGAGGCTTTGAAAACACAATTAAAGCAGCGAGAGCAAGAAAGTAGTCTGGTGACCGAAGATAAAGAACAGCTATTAGCTAAGCTTGGGGAGATGGGCACACAGATGACCTCCCTGACCACAGAGAAGGAGGACCTGTTCGCTGAACGGTGCAGACTGGAGCAGGACATTTCCTCTCTCCATGCAAGCCAAGAAAAGTTGCTCGCGGAACAGTCAAGACTCCTTGCAGAGTTAGAGAAGTTGCACGCTAATCAGAAACAACTAGATGTTGAAATCAAGGGCCTTCAAAGCGATAAAGAACTTTTGGAAAAGCAATATAAGAATGCTGTCGTGGAGGTATCGGCTTCCGCCGCTGTGAAAGAAGAGATTTCCTCCAGCATCTCAAATGTGACGGCTCAGAAGGATGCCCTGCAGGTGGAGAGAGACGAAGCCGCCCAGCAAGTCAGGCAGCTCGAGTCCCAACTAAAAAATGCCATTTCTAAGCAGCTTGAGGTATTCCTCCTCCAGTAGTAATCACTGATACACATACGTTAGAGTGGCTGGGGCTATGTGACCTACTCACTGCATGCTTGCTGGTTTGTCTCCCTTTCCCCTGTCCTTTTATTTTCATGTCTAACTTTCATCTTCCATTTACTAACCGTTGTTAATTATCCTTAGCTCCCAGCCTCTGCCTGTGGGCTTATAACGTGATCTTATCACAAGGCGAAATTCTTCTGGGTTACACGATTATGTGGGTTTGAGGTGATCTTCATCACGTTCACCATCTGATGGTGTTTCGTATTTCATTTGATTGTATAATCGATGTTAATGGACTTACTTCAAAAGGCAGATGTAGGGATTTCTCAGCATATGGCTGTGAAATTAGTTTTGAGCTAATACAAAGGGAACATGCACATACTTATGCAAAGGGAAGTAACAGTCGGCTTGCAAAATCTCTCTAAGCAGACTGGTGAATAACACTTCAAAACTATAATGGACAGAAATAATTAAATATCTGTTTTTAGGAGTTATTAAACATCTGACTCTACACAAGTTAATGGGATGTCGGTATCCGTTCTGAGGCCACAGGTTGTAGAGTATTTTGGAGTATTTACTAATTATTTTCCTCCTGTAGTGTAGTATTTATGTTGTTAATTCTCAACCAGAATGTATTTGAATCTTGCAATGAACTGAGATTGGCATAACTGATTCTAAATCAGTAATTAAGAAGAAGGCTAAGTCATTAAGCATGCAGTTAATTAAATAATATTCAATTAAGAGAATTGGTAACAATGCATTATGAGTATCTCAATCAAAAAACCTGCAAATGTTTTATTCTGGTTGGTTGAGGTCATTAGGTGTTGACATCAACCAACCATCTGCTGCTCTTGATTTGAAACGGGTTCTTAACAAATATCATCATGCACTGTTTAGGCTGCAGAGGCCTCTGGCAAGAGTGTTGAGGCGCTGGAACAGCTCACAAAAGAGAGAGCCACTTTCATCCAGGAGAAGAACGAAGCCCAATCTCTGCTGAAAGAGCTTCTAAACTCCAAGCAAGACATGGAGACCCAGGTAAGAGATTTGCAGAGAAAGTGCTAATGTAGGCTGTCTGTAGTGAAGTGGCTCTTCTCTTCAAGCAATATATGTGAGAGAAGTGGAATAAAGTGAAATATTTGTGTCTTGTAGCTGTAAATATATTTGTCATTCTTTTTTTTTTTTAGCTAAAAGAATTGACGAAAGAGAATTCCAAGTACCGAGAAGGTCTGAATGTATCCAAAGAGCAGCTTTGCACAGAAACTCAGAGGACGAAGAGTCTGTGTCAGGAAATGTGAGTATATCTTTTCATTTGGGGGTGGGGGGGCTTGGGAAGAGTGTCTACAAACCAATATGTGTCTACATGAGCTGTCAGAATTCCTTAGATGATTTTAACATTTGTATTTATTCAGCGAGGAGCTTAAAGAAGCAGTTTCTGTGAAAACGCAGTCACTGGAGACGCTGCAAGATGCGAACAACAAGCTGACCCAGGAGCTTGATGACAATCACAAAGGCCAGAGTGAAATTACGAAGGTGCAACACTTTACATCTTTATTTTAAAAAATCTTACATAAACCTACAAGCATCAGAGCAGTTTGTCTTTCAGCTGTTGATCTGCTGACTGTGACTCGATGTGAACTGTGTTTTGTTTTCTTCGTAGCTCAAGGACGAGCACTCAAAACTCAAAAAACTGTTGAAAGAGTTGAAGCAAAGGTAAGAGAATACGCTATCATTTTGGGCGGCTTCTTCTGATGCCTAAATAAGCACAAATGCTTTCACCTGCGTGGCACTCGCTTATATGCAGTGCATTTGTAATTTTGTGAATATTGTGTCATGCTGTTCTTTTCCTTAAAAAGACAAATAATGCCTTACGGTACTTAACACCTTTTAATATTATGTGATATCGGTCATCATCATGTAATAGTGCAAATATATTAACCTCATATGAAGGACAGCGTGCAGTCACATTACATTTTCGTTCAATTGAATTCCCTTGCACTATGCCTCAAGAAATGACATGTCACATAATCAATAAGTATTGATCAGAGAGTCACACAATATAAGCAGTGTGTGAGAGTGATGCTACAGTTTGTGATCTCAACCTAGAATAATAACGTCTCAATTTCCAAACACAGTGCAGCAGTGAGCCTGTGATTTGGCACATCTGCTCATTCAAAGCTAAAGTGTCATGTGACCATAACTACAGGTGAAGCACAATACATCCTAAGTCATTACACAGAGTGCTTTAACCTACAGCCCCATCCCACCTGCTTAACAGTTTAATTTGTGCTTTTAATTACTGAATTTGCATGTTTTTTTTATTTTATAATATTGTGACCAAACATTGAGACCAGAGGGGGAAAAATGGCTCTTAATGTTCTATATGCCTCCTCGAATATGTGAGACGTCTGTAGTGGCACCAAATCTCAGGTAAATAGTTAGAGATACAAAGTTGGAAATCTGCTGAGAGAGAATTTGGTAAATTGTGGCCAGTTTTTCTCTGCCTGGAGTGATCGTGTACTGTACCTCTGAGATTTAGTTGGTATTGTCTATTTGTTAGTGAGAGCACCTTGAAGGAGCAGTTCAACAAGGAGAAGGCCGCCCTCCAACAGTCCATCCAAAAAAACAGTGCCTTAATTTCAGAAAAGGACCAGCAGGTGGAAAACTTGAGGAGCGAGGTGAGAATTGAATGCATGATGGTACCAACTTATTGTCAGTAGGTACGGCAGCTTATTGACAGAACTGATTCAGTTCATTAATTCAAGGGAGTCAAGATTTGAGAGCCTGCAGGCACAGATTTTGTGAGTGAGCTTTGACTTCTTGATTTGATCACTGCTTCCTTCAGCTGATTGTGAGCACCAGAAGACATAAGAGGGTGCTTCCTTACAGCCTTTTGATAACAGGATTTAACAGGATATATGCCTGCCAAAGCCCATATGTAACTTCATTTTCTTTTCACAGTTGGTAAACAAATAAAAAATGTAAATAAATAAAAAAACATTGCACAGTCTGTCACTTCTAGGTCAAACAATGTTGTCCTGCTTTCATTTTGAGCGTGCGTGCAATGCCCTTGAAAAGATTGAGCTAGAACGCCGTGGTGCTTTTGCAAACACGGTGACGCATTTCTTCTTGCAGGTTCAAAACATTTGTTATGCTTTCATCCTCTTAAAACATGCTGAAGGCTGTGGTCTCTCAGTTCTTGACTTATAGATTGAATTTGTGCTTGTATTACTGTTAATAAATATTTTTTTCTTTTGAGCAAATCGTAATATGTTGTCCACTTTTTTTCAAATTGTAATAGAATGGGTTGTTTTCTTCACAGCTGGCTGGACTGCGTGGGGAAAGTGCCTCCGTTAAGACACAGCAGGGTACAATTCAGGCCTTGGAGCGGGACAAGGCTAATTTACAGGAGCGTGTTCAGAGACTGGAGAAGGACCTGGCTGCGGGGCCTGACACCATCAACAAGTCCTTAGGTAAGAGTGGGCTTAACTCATGACCACACCTCTTTGAGGTGACCTCAAAAAGATGATGCAAGTCATCTCCTGCATTTGATTTAATCTTGTACCGGATGTTGTTTCCAGGTGATGCAGTTGTGGACCAGCTAAGGGAGGATAAGGAGACTGCAGAGAGTCAGGTGCATATATTGTTCCTCTCATCCTGAATAGTACTAATCATAGGCCTGAAATGGATTGAGGATTTGTGTCATTCATACATTGAATTTAAAGATGGTTTCCCTACCCTGGCCCTTGAAATGTTCTCGTTTTGACAATAACTCATTTACATTTTCATCATATTTGGGGCAGTCGTACGGAAACAGTCTCACTGAATGCTGTTTGTGAAATGACTGTGCTGCTTACTCAGAGATTTGCTGACAAACACTACTTCTGATGTAGCAGCAGATTCAGAATTTAACAGTTTACTCTTAACTCATGTTACAGTATAATGTTTTACAGAGGTTAAATGGGTCTAAATTGATTTTAGATTGATTGACATGACTTATGAATCTGTATCACAGTAGTACTGGAGCATTTCACCCACAGTGGGCGGATGAAAATGTGTCATTCTCAGAACATCCAGCCTCTGTTTACTTTAAAAGGTTATACTGTATTATCTGTGGTCACTGACTTGAGTGTGTTGTCTGGCAGTAGGAGGGTCATAATTTGAATCTCAATTTTTTTTTCTTTTCCCTCTCCTTCTCTTTCTTAAATCCCAAATCCCCTTCTCTGCCCTGTCTCTGATGTTGGCAATACTACACCACCATCAGGCAGCGGTTTGTTAATGTTTTTCATCAGCTTCACTTGTGCATGTTTGTCACTGTCACTCTTATGTTTCGTCCAGTGGATCACATTATAGTCGGTGTCAAAACTACAAACTGTGTCTTCTATGGACAAATCAAGTTAGATTTTTTTTTATACCTTTAGCACTTAATCAGCTCTCTGCAAAAATGCCTAGTCATCATAGATGCTTAGCAGACATCAGATCTGTTAAGAGTTATGTTTACTCAGTATGACACTCATCAAAAGTGGGTATTTTACTGACTCTCTTCGTGACTCATTTCAAGCTTCAATTTTTCTTTGGTTGACAACTCACAGTGGTGATTCATCATCATAGTTAAAATCGGGTTAATTATTTGGGGTTTTATGGCGAGACATAGTTATTGTCACAGGATTGACGCAAAGTCTGAGGCACATAATAAAAGGAATACACTTCACAGGGAGACCCTATATCAATTTTTAAATAATGTTGTGTTAGAAAATGTGTTGATGGATAATAGATGATCATTCTCCAGCAGCAGCACCAATGCCACTGTTGTGTTTCTCCTTTACAGATTGAGTTCCTGAACTCAGTCATCGTTGACCTTCAGAGGAAGAACAGGGAACTCAAGGACAAATTGGAGACGATGGCAGCTGCTGCTCTCAATGGGAATAATCGAAGTGAGCTGGATAATTATGACAGGTAAGTCCCATTCATAGCAGACGTTCTTTGACTTCCTGTAAAATAACGCCAGCTGTGTGGCAGCACAACTCAATCACTGGAACAGTCAGTTACGCACGGAGCTGCTTTCCTTTTTCTCTACAGCCATGACAAGGAACCCGTGAAGAAGAAGCCCCCCCCGAGGCTCTTCTGCGACATCTGCGACTGCTTCGACCTCCACGACACCGAGGACTGTCCCACACAAATGCAGATGCCCGACTCCCCCCCACACACCACCTACCACGGCAGTAAGGGCGAAGAGCGGCCCTACTGCGACATCTGTGAGGTCTTTGGCCACTGGACCGAATCCTGTAATGACGACCAGACCTTCTGAAGCCTTTTTCACCCTCGTTCGCACAATCACTATATTTGCACATCATGTTAGATTATGCGGTGCTTTTAGGGGTTTTGGTTTGTGTGTGTGCATTTCGTGTGCTTGTTTTTGCCAAGCGTCTTTTATTGTCCACGCCAGTCCTTAAGCGCTCTTATGGGAGAATGGTCTCCTCGGATTCTCTTTCCAAAAATTCAGACATCCAGAAAAATAATATACAGTAGTTAAGAATTTGTATTTGTAACTGTAAATGACTTTGGAGAAAAACATGTTTGAGGTTTGTGTGAATGAGAAGATACCGTAGGTGGATGTATCATTGCGAGAGAAGCAATGGTCTTTTTCAGATCATTTAATTTATCAATATCCTAACATTGTTTGCACAGCTTGTTGGGGGATTACAAAGGTAATATAGTATCATAAAAGGTGTTTTATTTGAAACTTTAAATGACTTGATTGAAAAACAAATGTCAGTTTGCGCAAAAATTGGTGAGCTATAGTTTATTTTTTTATGCCTGGAAATACTATGTACTCTTTAAAGGTTTGATAGTATGTGTGTCATTTTGTGAAGAGTAATCACAGGGGGGAGATTTGCTTGCTCTTTCCTGGAGTGGAGCAGTGAGACCCAGTGCTGTTTGGCTTTAATAGGAACTATTTTTATGGTCTTCATGAAGAAACTGCTGGATGATTCGTAAGAAAGAAGCAGTGAAACTTCAAGCACTTCACACTTACTGTAACCCCTCAGATCCAGTGAAAGGGCCTTTCCAAAAAGTTTCTTTGCAATTAAAAGATGATTTCTGTATCAAACAATTAAATAATTAGGCATTTCTTTAAAAAAATGGTTTGAATATCTGTTGAAAAATAAAGTTTATGTATAAATTAAAAATCAAAGATTTCTGTTGATTGTTCAATTGAAAGTACTATGTGCCTTCATGCACAGAGCACACTGTTACAGTTTCATGGCCCCCTCTAAGACGAGGCCTACAGATGAGGCGATAAAGAGGAACCCGAATCATTTTAGGTGATATACTTCATGGTTGCATATTGCTTGACAAATTTTCAGTCAATCAAATGACCACAAACCAGATGAGCAAACAGTCCGTGTGAAATGTCTTCTCTTTGCTTGTTAAGTAAACCAGCTTTTGCAAGATATCAAGTACAGATCACATTAACTCACAATGACGAAGACTCGAGGTAAAGAGCCAACCACTGGGCAACACAGATCAAAGTATGAAGTCATAAATTAAGCCACAAAGGAAAGTTTGACAGCATGTTTTAAACTATTCGTACATGTTCACAAGTAGCCCTCCATATTTGTTCTGCTTGTTGCATTGTGCTCCTCATAATTCAATCATCTTCAGTTGGGTTAAGTCCACTAAATTAATTTCTCTCATATGTGCAGAACATTAACCTGAAAATGTAGCATGCACCGTGACATTAGGTTTATGTATTATGTATTTTTAGCATTAGGATCAGCATCAGTGACGTTACATAATGTGGTAGAAACAAATATCCTTCAGACTACTTTTTGCCAAACTTTCTCCCTTTATGTCAGTTTTATTTATATTTACATCACATGTAAAAGCAAATAGTATGAATGCTCTCACTTTTGCTTTGAGATAAAATTGTTTATTTTAACTGAAATGCTTATGTAGCATAAAGCAGGGAAATGTACTTTTCCAGTGCATTCAGCAGCACATATTCTGTCTAGAATATTGTGTAAATAGCTTGATAACAGTCGAAGTCCTTCCTTTTTAGTAGGGCAATAACTACAACCCGTGTCAAATTGTAATGACTTTAATATGCAATTCAACTCTACAGTATGTTCACAGTCAGCTTGTCTTTTCTTTTTCTCTGGTGGGTAGATTGTAACACCGGTTAAGCCTGAAAACTAACCTGTCCAGGACTAGTTTAGAGGGCTGCGGTTTCATAAGTTACAGTTGGTCAAACTGAAAAATGATTTCATAAAGTAAACCGGCCTTGGCTGCTAATCTTGCTTTAAGCTTAAACAGGTTGTTTGCTTTAGGGGTTTTGTTGTCGGTGCAGAAGTTGGTAAGCTTCAGATGCAGACTGCCATTTCTCCAGCTCCACACGCAACTTCACAGTCACTGGTTCCAGCTGGACGGACGCAGAGTTGTCTGTGTGGACGTCCATCTCACATTCCTTCCTTCCCTTTCCTTTGCCTACAGAGGACATCATCAAACACGATTGAGGATTTTGAGCAAAGCACACCGCTTTTCATTTTCCCTTTACATTGGATGCTGAATACTATATAAGAGTACCTACTTCTGTCAAATACATTTAAAATGTAATCATCTCTGTACTCAGTTTTACAATTGGAAACCTTTTGAAGCTGCTGTATTCTTCTGTCTAGAACTGCTGTCCCCTCTGTGCTTTGATTCCTTATCCTCCTTCTTCTTGTCCTCTTTGATTTTCTTTTCCAGATCCTAGAGATGAGTGAAAAACATATCCCACATGAAATGAGTCAGTTCAGCATCGGTCCCACATGTTACAACTTTCTGTTCCTTTTATAGTCAATATCCATCTTTTGAACATTATAAATTCTGTCTCAGTGTTTCCCAATTTGAGCTTTGAACCAAGCTTGCTTCCTAGTAATCCAGTCAAATGGACCAGATGATGATAATGATACTATCTCAGCAAAGCTGTGTAAGTACCTGTTTAGCATATAAACTTGCCTTTTCAAGTGTTTGCGTAGTGTCCACCTGAGACTCTGTGTCAAGAGCACCAAGGTCACAGAGCACATCAACCTTTTGACCTCTTCTGATCAGGCTTCGCAAGGGTACATGGACAGAGCCAAGGATTCTTCTGATAGGGGCGTCCTGGATCAGCTCTGGTACAGATTTCTTCTTTTTGTCTTTAGACTTGTCTTTGATTGAACCAGATTTGATTGGAGACTGAGGAACAGACCAAAGACATGAAGTTATTATGGTTAGAAGCAGTCTAGTTTCAAATGGACAGACTTTTAGCACCTACAGAGAGCTGATGTGACAAGCTCTGCTGGATCCAGCTGTTGACTGTTTGAAACGATCCTCACTGGTTACATAACCTGTCACTCTCACATCTTGTGATACTAAAAGTTAAGGGCTAAATAGCATTTTGGAAATAAATTAGCTCTATCAGAGCAATACATGTAATGATATTACTGCATGTTACTGAACACATTTACTATATAAATTAAAGGTGTGGTGAGAGGGGGTAAAAATCTAAATTCCATAGCTACATGGCCAGGTTAGAATGTAGCACGTCCGTTGCTATAGCAACAGACACAGATTTCCAGTATCCATGGTTTCATTCTGTGAATGAACAATCCAGGATTTCCTTAGACTCATTTCCTCATTTTTCTTTGACACCAGCTGCTAAAGGGTGTCTACAGGTTGTGATTCAGTGTGAAGGAAATGATAAGCTCACTTCTTTCCCCTTTCCACCTTTTTTTTCTTTCACAGTCTGGGTGGGTTTGGCCACCGGGACGTCTTCGGAAGCTGCAGGCCACGACAGGACCTAAAATGTAGAAATGACAGAACATGAATCCTAACACATTTTGCATCTAAACGTTTACCCCCTCAAACCTTGTTTTCTGTACCTTTTCCTCCTCTATCCTCAGATAAAGTCCCTGATTGAGGAATCTCTTTAAGCCTCGCAGATCACTAATACTGTACGTTTGTTTGTAACTGAAGTCCATGCACTCTGACCATGTCAGCTTGGACGTGCTGTGCCTTGACACTGAAGAAAAGGAGATCAGAAAAACACACTAGTGAAAGTCTGGCACTGCATGTGCAAACACAGAGACAAGTGTCAGAGACACATCTAATAATAATTATGCACAAACAAACCACAGATTGAGTGTTAACCTCAGAAACGATTTGACACATCACAGTGCCTGATAGAAATGACCAGTTCATCATCCAGTTTCAGGGTGTGTACAATTTTCCACTGGCTATTCTGACTGTTTATTTCTCTGGAGAAAGTTTAGCAAATTCTACAGAAACTGATAAGAAAAAGTACTTCCCAATACATTATTAAATTAAATTAATAAATCATACTAACACTCTCTCTAAACTCACTGCACTGAACGTGATGCAATAACCTGTATTTTTATCTGTCTGTATAAAAAACTGCTTCAGCCCTATCAGTGTTTGTGCTCATTGTGCAGTGATTTCTTTTCCTGAAACCTGTGCAGGTCAAACGAGGAGAGTGTTATTACCATGCGCAATATTATGGCAGGTTTCCTCCGGATTCACCATCAAGTCTTCAGTGTCTGGTGTGGACTTTTCTTTTTCACAATTCTTGTTTGATTGTAGGTCAGCATCACCGGCGGCGTCTTCTGTCACACGTGCATCAAACTTGGACTCACTGTCGATTTTCTGTGAACAGCACCACAAAAAAAATAAAAAAAGATTGAACAGATTGTGAAAATATATTTATTTCTGTGCAGTTTTACTTATCTCTGGACATGTTTACTCCACATCTAAACTAAATTTTTCACATCCCACCGTGTTTAATATTAATTTTAAGATTACAGACCTTACAAAACAAGGTACTTATAAAACTGATTCAAGGCCCATGAGCACATTGTGCAAATACAGATGCTAAACCGTTCTTTTCTGTAATGGTACTTTCTGTGTGTTAATCAATACAGTTTAATCTAATCTACAACAACAAAATGCCTTTCATACATCAATGTAAAATTTCCCATGTGACAAATTACAGCTTGGGTATTCATTCTACTTTTGGCTAGTTTGTACTTGTTTTGCAATACAAACCATTTTTTGGGACAAATATATTTTTATTACCTTTTATTTTCTCTGTGAACTATTTTTTTCCAAGTAGTGCTTTCTGTAATAGTTGTTTACCTTTATGTTTGATTAATGTATTGAGTTTTTTGCGATGTCATAGATTTAATATGTTTTTGTAAATTCTTTCTATTTCGCGGAGTGATTTCAAGCAGATTGCAACCAACTGAGTGTGTTAAACTGTAAATGCCTTTTTTCTGCTCTGCTGTGTTTATTTGTCAATGACTAAAAAAGATTTCTGTGGGATCAAAGTGTTGCTCTATTAAATTAAATGTAAAAAAAAAAAAACCCCATCCTATTTGAAATTCAAACATTTTGCCAATAACACATTTGCTGTGACATTCAGTGTTAAACTTACAGAGGTGAACATAAAGACATAAAGAGAAAGTGTGGGAATGATGTGTCACCAGATTAACAGATGTTTGATGACTAAGGAACTCGTAGGTGATGAAATAGCTGTAGGTGACAACAGGGAATTCAGGAGTGTTTTCATCCACGCTCGTCGACGGGTCTGGGATTCCCCTCATCCTGCCCACGCTCACTGTGGCTGATGCCCGGTCCACTATCACATCTGTACAAATTAAACGATCCTGATATTATAAACTGTGACAACACTCTTGGTATGGAAGATATGACAGAGCTGCTTACTTAGGAAATTTAAAAAAAAAAACACGTCAGCACACATTTAGAAAACTCAGATATACTAATTAACAGCACAGTCCGCAGTCTCACCCGCCATCTTGGCCAAGCCCCTGAAACAATGTCTTTCCTCAGCTGAGATCCACGAGGCGTCCAGGCAAGTGAGCTGTGGGAGACTGTCTACAGCGAGGCCCGGATAGCAGGACGCAAGGGTGAAAGGGTTTCCCTCCAGCACCAGCGTCCTGAGGCAGGGGAGCGTGCTCAAGGTGTTCAGCAGCGCCTGCTGGTCCTGAAACCCACAGTCACTCAGGTCCAGACACACCAGCTGCGGCCTGATGTCAGAGACAATCACTGTTAGATTAGACCATAGATTTAGTGTTTCAAAGTATTTGCCTCCCAGGAAACACAGGAAGTTTGTTTTTTTTGTTCTCACTAAAATAAAAAAGGTCAACGTGAATTTAGTCAACTTTTATTTATATAGCCCAATATCCGACATCACAAATTTGCCTCACAGGGCCTTTCAGCTTTAATATAAACCGATAATACTTCAGTTGATAAAATGGGAAAATGTAAATGTGTGAACTCCCACTGAAACCACATTAAGTAGATGTGGTTCTTGTAGGCAGGATTTTCTATGTCAACTGCAGTCATCACTGTGTCAGCAGGTGTCCCCATCGAAGGCAGGCACACTGCCATCAAATTAGTACATGTGTGAAATCTGTCACAGGTAGAAAAACATGGCATGATGTTTTTGTTTGACCTGGTTTTGGTCAACCTTTTTTTTTTTTTTTTTTTTTTTTACTTCCTGTGTGTGCGGAAACTAACCAATGTATTCCTGTAAGATTAAAGACGTCTTTGAGGGAACCCAGACAGTTTGAGCCCAGGCCGAGGTACTGTAGGAGAGGAGGCGGACGGCTGCTGAGACTGTTTAGAGCAGATAACCGGTTGGCACGTAGCTCCAAAATCTTTGACAGAAACACATTACGAGTCAAACAGTTAATCACAACGCCTGCCACACTTTGATCTACGAGTTTAAACTCTCAGGTATGTGGCACTACTGGACATACCCCAACCAGTGATGTCACAGGAGGTGTTTTACCTTTGATGTGATGTAAAAGGAGAGGCAAAGTGTTGTAGTCTTTTGTGAATTGTCCTTTAATGACAAGCTTTTGCAGAGGAAACCGGCGACATTTCATCATACATTGAATCATTCATTTAATCTGATAAGCTCCAGAGCAAGCTGGTGCAGGACTGTGACTCACCTTCAAAGTGCTGGGAAGGTTTTCTGCAGGGATTTCTGAGATGTTGTTGCCACTCAGCACCAATTCCTTCAGCTTTGAAAACTTTAACAGGCCGTCGTCGACTGCTGATACCTGAACACAACACAGGCAAAATGTCAAGTACAACTTTTCACAATCGAATAAAAGCCAGTCTCTGTTGATGAGTAGTTTGGTGTTTGACATTTGGTTCTATAATGTTCCCAGTGTTCCTACAGTTTACCTGTGGTTCTATGTGTGTTTGCTGATGCACCTACGGACATAGTAAGAATACATAGATGGTTTGTTGAACTTTGAAATTTGAAACTTTGAATTGTTGCATTCCCCTGAGAAAATAACTTGACATAACATGTTGAGGCCATTGTATCAAATCATGTGATTGGGGATGCTATAGGAATGTCAGGGATTGTATGTTAAAGTAATAATAAGTACATTGAAAGCTATGAAAAAACAAGTTATTATTTTAATTTTATAATTTTAAATATCTGAATACATGTTCTGTGTGTGTAACATAAAGGGGACTACACCTGTAATTTCATTGCGCATCCTTGTGTTGTAGAACAACAGATAAATGTACCTTGAACCTGAACTTGGCCAATAAAGCTCATTTTGATATTATGCTTTGTTTTGTATATTTCCATGAATGACACTGTACAAAACAGGTATTTGTTTTATCAAACCCTGAGTGACTTGAAACAAATTTAAAGTACAACATTTAGGTGTAGGAAAAGAATCAGTACACTCACGCCCTTGTCCACAATGCGAAGTGTAGTAAAGTATTTGTGAATGAAATCAGTGTGCAGGCGTTCAGGTGTGAGCACGGCCAGTTGTCTCAGGGCCGGAGCTTGAGGGCTCCACGATTCATCGTGCCGCCATGGAGAGTGAGGACAGCTCAGTAGATCCAGGAGGGCGTCTGTCTCCTCTGTCTCTGCTTCCTCTGCACTGTCTTTGGTCATTCTCTGAGAACACAGGGACTGTTTTTATTAATATCTTACACAAACTGCAAGCAGCTGTATGAAGTGATGAGAGTGTTTCAAACTACAAAACTTTTTTTTTTAAGATGAAACCTTGAAAACACTGCAGGCAATTTACAAGTGAAAAAAACTCACCCAGCTGCCATGTCCACAAGGAAAGTCGTTCAGACACAGGCGGTGAATCTGCTTTTCTAACACAGCAGAAAGTGTGTTTGAACTCATGCCGGTCAACAGTAGGTACTGTATGACATGTGTAACAGGAGATAAACACAGTAGCCACAGCATGCAATGTGTGGTCAGTTTGTCTTTGGTCAGTCTTTCAGGGGAAAAGGCCCCTAGTGTTTATTGTTTACAAATGGTTGTCGGTTGCCTGGCAACAGCTGGGTCTCACTCCAGGAACACTGCCACTGAGGCAGTGTCTGCGTAGGTGAAGCAGTTAAAACTTTCAGCTCACCTGTATATTACCTGCTACGGAAAGGTACATTTCTGCTATGAAACATTGTCTTTATATCCAACTGCACCAATGAAAGTGGAACTCACTGGCACCTTCTAATGTTATAAAAACAATTGCATCCACCCTCCTAACACAAATTGTCTTGTTGTGGAGAATGACTACTCCCTTTCATAGTTTTCCATGCTCACCTCTCATTACCTCACTCACCTACATTGTAATGTACCAGATTATTGCCCCATGTGGGCATTTTTCTTTAAGCAAATCTACTTGCTGGGGCAGAAACATCACTGCAAATCCCAGAAGACCTAAATGTTTTCACCTTGCATCTTAATCAAAACTTCTATGATTCCCCGCCACTATAATAACTGATAAACCAGATACACCAGAAAAAGATGAAGAAGACCTTAAACCTACTGCAACACAAGACTAAGAGCCTACAGGCATGCTACAGCTCTGTGAGGCACTGTGGTGCTTTGAGCTAAATGCTAACATCAAAATGCTAACATGTTCTCAATGACAATGCGAACATGCTTATATTAAGCAGGTATCATTTTTTACCATGTTCACCATTTTAGTTTAGCATGTTAGCATGCTAACATTAGCTAATTAGCATAAAACACAGTACAGGTGAGGCTGATCTGTCTGAAATATGGGTCCATAGACTGTATATAAAGACATATCTTTATATACAGTCTATGTATTGGACAAATGAAGACTTGTTGAAAATGTATAGGGATCACCAAAGTGGTTATAAGTCATCTTGAGGGAAATATGAATGTCTGAACATTTCACCAAAAACCACGAATATTAAGCACATGGTGTTGCTAAGGGAAAAGTCGGGATCACAGGGTCACTAGGAGTCATGGTCTGGGGCCATGAATGTCTGTACAAACTTTTATGGCAATCCATCTAACAGTTGTTGGGACAGTTTGGACTAAAGTGGTGTATCGGCCGACAAACCAACATTGCCATCCCTAAAACCATGCCACTGGTATGTTTAAGTAATGAAATAAGCCTCCTTGTTCAACGATTTGGATTTCAAATAAAACTTAAAATAAAAAGGCGGTTGTGACGTTGTGACTAGTGTGTTTGTTTTTCTTATGAAAGTATCGGAGGTGAGTGATAACAAAGTTAGGTCAACGTTTTATTTTATCAATCACTGGTACACAGGTAGTTTTCACTGTGGAATCGATACATGTGGATCTTGTGAAAAATGTATACATTTATATATTATTATTGTGTTTTTGCTGTTAATGATGATGCTTCAACATCCTGTTGTGCGTCATCCACAGAAAAGGTATCTCAGACATATGTTACTAGGTAATTAATTACCAAACAAGGCATATTGTGAATTGTCTGGTCATGATAAACGCATCAGTCCTAAAAATATAACTCGATAGCTCCAATATGGATCAGTAATGTCATTAAAGGTCAATGGAAACAGTACTCATTTAAGAAGAATAGCAGGAAATGGGAGAAACTGGTATTTAATCCAAAGACAATAAAGCTGGATTTGGCCAGACTGCAGCCAAACAGTTTAAGTCTCTACAAAGCCACTTCATTTTCCTCTCACACGTCAGTTGGCAAGATAAGCAAGCTGACTTTTGGTTTCCTCATACTTTACTTTTAAAAATGATTCAGCACCTTCATACGTTGAGGGAAATATCTGAATGAGGAAAGAGGAAAGATAAATGTCTAGAATACCTCTGCCAACTATCAGGTTATCTAGGTTTAAAATGATGTGGCAAATTCACACAGCAGAGTGTCTTTTCTTTCATTCAACTGATCAACATCAGACGTCTTAGATAACTCTGTGGGCAGTTTGCATTGCCTCCCCACATTAAACCACGTTGGGTGCCCTACAAATGCAAAATAGAAACATTTACAATAAGATCTTCAATAAGATAATGCCACAAAGGCATCTTCCAAAGAATTACGTGTTCCGATATATAAGTCGTTGTGTGCCAGTTTAGCAGCATTAACGGCAAGAAGGCAAAAGTCACACCATGTCTCTCGGTAAAGGTAAGCTGTTTATTTTAAAAGTTTAATCATTTAGAATTAATTTTTTTTACAAAGAGTAAGAAAATGAAAAACCCACTCTCAGCGTCTATGTGTAACAATGCTTTAGAATGAACTTGATAACTACGTTGTGATTTCAGGAGAATTTCAACTAAGTGCTAAAGGAGTAACTGAAACATGAACACTTTCATTAGTTTTATTTCCTCATAGTGACTCATGTGTTGCTGTAGTTTTGACCCGTTCAGTCTATTATTCTCTCTCAGTGTAATCTTGAGTCGGACCTGAACAAGCTTTTGGTTGACTCTCTATGTTGGGGACAGCTAAATACTTTGTGTGTATCACTTCCTGCAGAGCTCCTGCTTTCCTACATTGTGATGATGCACATCCTCTTTGTGGCCTCACAACCAACTGAAGTATGGAAGCTTCGGGAAAACATCAAGTCTGTGGAGCTAGCATTGTGTAATCTGTTGACAGCAGAAAATAATTATGTGAGTAAACACATCATAGAGTTATTAAGCAAGTTAAAAGTGACACTGAAAAGTCCTCCTTTTACAACTTATTCATATTTATGAAATTCCATTTCATTTGAGATGTACGCATTGGTAAAAGCCAATAAGTGTTACACAACATAAAAGTAATACAAAGTCAACGTACCTCCTCACTGTAGATGGAGGGATCTTTTGAACCCATTATTAAAAAGGATGACGGCTCCATTACTGTCTTTGTCATAATGACTCTCACTTTCCCTCTAGGTCAAGCACATGTTTGATGGAAACCCACCGAAGATATACAAATTAAAGAAATTACAGGGAATAACTTTGCCTGTGGGAAACACCACAGAAGAAATCCAGGACTCCGCCTGTGCAATCACTGACTACCTGCTCGAGCACCTGCCGCCAATAGTCAAGACTTACTCTAAGCAGCACGGGGATGACATCATCAACAACACATCGGCGTTTCGAATTCACTTCGAAGCAGCGATTAATAAAACCGTTGCCACGAAACAGTGCCACAGGATAGTAAAACCTTCACACGATTACAAAATGAAAGTATTTGGTTTCCAAATCATCTACTGTACCAGGCAATGGGTGGAGAATGTCATAAGAATCAAATCCTCCTGCGACTGAACACACTTTGGACAACTTATTTATTAATTAATATATTAATTTATTTATTTATAGTTGCCAATAGGCTATTTATTTTATTTATATTGATGTCTTCCACATTGTCTGTCTTGCTCCATTCTGACTCGATACTGATGTTGTACTAGATGAGATTTTAAATAAAATGGCAATAATAAAATATTGAATTCAAACCATTTCATCTTTGATTTCACTGCAAGACATCATGTGGCACCTTCGCACACGTTTGTACTTGCCTACATTCCCTAGCCCCTAACCATCCATCCAACCATCACAACTTGCTGCCTGACCCTTTCCTAAACCTAAGTCTAACCTTAACCTCAAAACCAAGTCTTAACCTTCATACAGTTCTTTGGAGTAGTGAGGACAACATCTCCTTACAATGCTGAAATGTGCTCACTGTGATGGTTTAAAACAGACATTGCTGGTCAAAGGCAGCAATACAAACATTTATTTTAATATAAATATTTATTTCACATGTGTTTTTCTTATGTAGGCCTACATTAATAGTCAGACAAGATAAAAACATCAAAGATAGGGTAAAGCACCCCCTTGGATAAACAGTGCTGTGGAATTTTACACTTATTTGAGTTTTAAAGATGTAATCAGACTTTTGGTTGACTGTATGCATGTTACGGGATGTGTAGGTTTTTCTAAGCCAGAGATTCCTGAGAGGGAACCCCCAGAAAGTAAGACTGCCTCCTGATTTTGAATGACTTTTTCCTGTATCAGGCGTTCCAGAAACGCAGGGGAAACTGTTAACACGTTGATCTTTATCTAAGGAGTCCTAATAAAAGTGATTCTCGAAAGATGGATCAGAAAGCCAGCTGCTGAGTAAAGCCTCTTGGCGTCATGGATTGCCGTTTCGGTAAGCATCTTGAAGTGCGGTTCAGAGTCCCGCTTTGTCTATTTTTAAACCAGTTGAACCTCTGCGGCCAAAGTTGCACAACACTGAAACTCTCCAGTGGTGACTGCAGATCCGGCCTCTCTCTCTCTCTCTCTCTCTCTCTCTCTCTCTCTCTCTCTCTCTCTCTCTCTCTCTCTCCCTGTGTGTGTGTGTGTGTGTGTGTGTGTGTGTGTGTGTTAAAATCCAATTAATGTCCACTGCGTGCTCTCTCATGTCCACGCTGTAGTCCTCGTCTTCCTGCACCTGCTCATTGCGCATGCAGACTGCGGACCTGTTGGAACAAAAAACGGGGCATTGAACGCAACCATCAAGCTGATGCGGGAGGAGATACGCACCGCTCTGAGCCACCTCGTAAGATATTTGGTGCTTAATTCAGTTTCTTTACTAACATAACAGCTGTTTGTGGATGTTCACGTGTATGAAAGTGCACTA
This sequence comes from Nannoperca obscura, assembly GCA_036024295.1. Classification (NCBI taxonomy): domain Eukaryota; kingdom Metazoa; phylum Chordata; class Actinopteri; order Centrarchiformes; family Percichthyidae; genus Nannoperca; species Nannoperca obscura. The sequence continues at coordinate 64,384 of JAVQJL010006748.1, forward strand.
GATCACGTAGCTTACTTAAGCTTCTTACATTCAAAATCTTGCTCATAAGCAGGAGAAGCCTATTTAAGGACTTATTATGCACAATGCACTATTGTTGGATATTGTTGAGGTGGAGTCAACTTTAACTGCTTCACACACACTTCATATTTTATAAACGTATGATAGCCTAAGTTGTAAAAATCTGAATCTTCAAACTGGCAGTTAAATGTAGTGCAGTAAAAGCACTTTATTTCCCTCTGACATGCAGAAGTGGCAGTGGGATAAAGGAACATAAAATAGAAATAGGCCTGCTCCTTTAAAGTATAAATTATGTCAAAAGTGCACGTGTAGTAGTCCTAGAATTAAACTACCTGATGTGGAAATTGACCCCCGCAGGATGCACCCGGATTGCTTCCCAACGTCTCCTGCCTCTCCCTGAACATCACGGAGCTGCTCGGGCCGGAGCAGCAGCCCCTCACCGCCCTCCACCTCTCCTCCGTCCGCTGCTACATGGTGGAGATGTCCAAGCGGACCCCGGAGCTGTCGCGTCAGCTGCTGAACACCGGGCAGTACACTCGGGACATGGAGGGTCTGCTGAGCGACCGCGCGGCCCAGCAGGACTGCAGCCTCCCCGCCTTCGGGCAGGACGTGCACGGGTACCTGTACGTGCGATGTCTGCTGCAGCTCCTGGACACGCGGTTCAGCAAAGCAACGTTTTGATTTCACTGCGTGGGGCGGCTGTTGTATTTATTTATTTTATTTATCTTATCCACATATTATCAGTATCTGATAAAAAAAAGAAGTAATATTTATTCAAAACAAAGTGATATATTGAAAATAAAGCAATGAGAAGTCAAGAGTTCACTTTTGGTTGCTTTTATTGTGATTCAGGATGATTTAAGGCATCTTACAAAACTTGGTGCATGGAGACATTTGAGATAAATAATAAAAACACACTCAGATGTAGCATGAGGAAAATATATTTACTTCTTAAAACAAATGAAATACAACACTACATTTGGGGAGAACCAACTTGGGCAGATCCAATGTGCAATGATATACTGTACGGTACAAACCCCCATCAGAGGAAACGGCAAACAAAAGTTGGAAATCCAACCTGGTATGACAAACATTTCAAAAAAGAAAGACATATTCATCCACAATCATGAAAGGCTGCATTCAGATGTGCATTTTAATTTTCTTATGGTAGCAATAAATCATTTTGGATAAATGTGGCCACTAAACATTACACTTCAAAATAGGCCTACTTGAGTTGCATTGCTGTTAAAAGGCTGTACTATTGTACAACTTAAAAGTATTGAATTTTGACATATGCTTTCCCATCTCACTGTAATTTGAGCAGCCTTATATATCGACAGATAAATGAGTTCGCCGTAAAAGTAAAATCTCCCTTTAAAATATGTCTGCAATCCACAATAAAAGACTGCACATCCATCATAAAATAACTATCAGCGATGCCTTTTGCTACGGTAAAACTCAGTAAACGCGCTTGTTCTGCAGAAAAGAAAGTAAAAACACAAGTCACTAAATAAACGTCTGCCTGAGGAGTACTGAACCACAAATAAAAAAAAAAAAAAGACACAAAGACTAATCAGCTAGCAGAGATCACAGGTAAGGGCACTTTATTTGAACCTAAGGTCGACTTACGTCAGACTTGCCGACTAAACCTGCACACAGGGTCTAATTCTCAAAGAGTCAACAGAGTGCTCTGTCAGTAACAAACAACGAACTGAACGGACGGGTAAACTACTCTGATTTGGCTTTTGGTCTGATTCTGTGTGCGGTGTCTTTGAACATGGCAGACTAATTTTCTCCCGTGTCGGTCATTAACACACACACACAATTTAATGTAACTATGAGCAAACGAAAATATCGGTAAGTCAAACAATGTGATGTGACCCATACCCTTACATACAACATGTTTTTCTGCTGAGAAAGATCCTGACTTGATTTGTTCATAGCTAAATGAAAAATAATAACGCTGACCGGTGCAGCCCTGAGTGACCAACACAGGAACTGAAAAGACCCCTACAGCTGCTGTGCATTCAGCTAAGATCGTGTAACACTGTACATGTGAATGTAGTAAATACATAGTGTATATAATCTGTACTGCTATTTCAGTTATGCTCCCTATGAGGGTTGTAATTAATATCGCTCCATTATGCTGTGACCTGCCCGGTAGAAAGCCATCTGTGTAACATACTGTATTTTAAGATGATTGCTGTCTTGTACAATTTGCAGTTGGACCTATTGGAGACGGGCAGAGCAAGCAAAGTATGAAGGAAGATGTTCAGCATGGACGGAAAAAATGCCAGGAAACCATTATTGTTAACTGTTAACTGGCAAAATAACATTCACTTGAGGAAACGAGGGATGAAAAAGTCAATAAAGCGCTCATCTTTTTTGTGCTAACTAAGCACAGGCCAGCACACGAGTGATCAACCTGAACGTGTTTGTAGGCGATCCCCCACGTTCTGCTGTGAAGCCTTTCTGGGAGGTTTCAGAGCATCAAAAAAACCCACAGACTTTACTGCCAGCTAGCTCTAAAAAAACACCCCACATTCATCTAATCTCTGTGAAAAAAGCATCATGTGCATACACTTTATACAGAACACAAAATGAACAATCACTCAATAGTTCCCTTTTGAACACAATGCCGTGTTTTTACATTATAAAAGAAATTTAAATTTAAATAGATGTTGTTCAGAAAAGCAAACCACAAGTACCACCTTCCAAAAACATATTTAGAAGATCTTCACCTATTGTAGGTGAAGGCAGTAGTAATTGCTGTCATTCAAATATAATATGTTAAAAACTATTAAAATGCAAAGCCAAAGGTGGGGCTCCCTGTGTGCATCATTCTCAAGAATCAATGTACAACAGAACAGATGTATGACCATCGTGCATACAGAGTAAAAGTAAGCCAGACCTAGCTCGCATTGATGATGTCGTGGATTTTTCAGGGAAGCTGTGCATCTGTGGAAGACGTGGTGACCCCTGCCGAATGGTCATAAGGTAAACTAGTGATATGTCATTTTGATGATTGCCGTTCAAAAAGGTTCACATGGCTTTCGGGTCTCCTCCGAGAGCAAGGCTACACATCTGTGTGTGCGACGGCCTGGATGGCTTCTTCAGGCAGCAGGGATGGATCACTAAGAATAGACGTGGTTGTGCTCAGCTGGCGGAGTGTACTCAGCACCACTGGAAAACAATAAACCACAATTTAATAACCATAACTTGACCGTAAAAGACAGCATTTCGAAGCCAACTGTCTTGCCGCGTATCCTTATATAGTGCTACAAAGTAAGCGTGGCCTTGAGTCACAATGATCCAAGTTGACTGATTTAGCTGCTCAATACAACAACTACATTTGTAACAGCAAATTTGTCATTTACCGGGAGTTTTCCATGACTGCAGCATTGAACAGGATGCGTAAGAGTCTTGTGTGTCATGCTGGGGGACAATGACACAGGACACAGGGTTCAAACATTTGGGGGGACGGCCCCGCTAGACTTGGAAAAAGCTGAGCTGAGAGCAGCTGAAACTCTGACTGGATGATGGAAATCTTTCGACGTCACCTGACATTATCAGATCCACTGATGGTGCGGAATAAAAGCGTAGTATTTTGTGAGGTGACGCGGGGGGGGCGGGCGCGCCCCCGGGGGCGGGAGGGTGTGGGGGGGTGGGTGTGGGGGGGGGGGGGGGGGGGGGGG
>JAVQJL010006750.1:0-20961 GCA_036024295.1 Nannoperca obscura
CCCCTCCCCAGCAGCAACCTAAGCAATCCATTGGTTGATATGACCCCCCCCCCCCCTTTTTTTTCCTCTAATGAATGTAATTTCCCAAAAGACATCTTTATGCTGAATCATACATGTACATTATTAAAAAGTGGCAATTAGCAAAGTTACAGATGCTGATAAGAGGGGAAAGAGATATTTGAGAGATTGATATCCTCTGGCTGGGGAGGCTAAACTGTAAGCACTTCACATGCCTGTCCAGGTTCTTGAAAACAGACTAAATGGCCTGAGAGGGAGTTTACTTTTTAATTGTTAACTAGAGGACGGAATGCAGAAAAGCCATAGCACATACAAAGCACAGTGCAACAAGTCTGTGTGGTATCCATTGCGCTAGAATTAGGTAGTTTGTTGTCCAACTTTCATACTAATCCTTATTACTTCCAACCGTTAAACACTGGCCATGTAGGACAGCATAGTGGAGCACTCCCAGCCGAGCACAGCTCTCAACACAACTTCACCTGAGGACACTAGAAGCACAGGTTGACCATACTGGCGAGTCGTAAAACAGGCCCATTGCCAGAAATCTCTTTCAGTATAGTATATATATATATAAACTCGTTACCATTCGGTCATGTCAACGCGTTATATTCAAGTGGGACAAAAGGAGATATATACATAAAATTGGGTCTTATTAACTAACTTTTGGTCGTATTTTTGTGCAAAATACTGCTTGAACAACAAATTCACAATAAGCCTTTTACTCCAGTGGGAGGTGTTCTTAAAATACAGTGTCCATTGAGACATCACAAACGTTGATTTTACAATGTAGTTTGCATTGCATTTAAATGAATTCAAACAAATTATGTGTGTTCGTACTTGTTTTCTTTGGAAAAAGTAATCTCTACAGAAGTACAACTCTAAAACACTTATGAATGCAAGCTAGATGATTTTCAGGAAAGAGGCAAAGTTGGCTGATTGGTTGGACTGTCAAAGATAAAGGAGGAGCTCTAGGAATGATGACAAATCAAAATACTAGGAATTTTCAGGAGGAGTTCAAACATGTTCAGTGAAATTTAAACACAATGGATCAGAGCAGGCCAGTTAACAGTGTCATAAATACACCAGCCCCATAAAAAACCCAGTGTTTCCTGTATTTCCCTAAAAGGGCTGGAAAGCAACAAATGTCACTGAAAGGTAATAAGTGCTCACTCCTTCATGAAGAGGGATAAAAGAAGAGGACGATAGCAGAGACAGAAGGAGAGAAGGGAAAAAAAGGGAAGGGAGAGCAGGTGTGTGTGTGTGTGTGTGTGTGTGTGTGTGGGTGGGTGGAAAAGTGACAGGCGATGATTAGCCCAACCAGAGGAGGGTATGTGGGAGGGAGAGTGTGGGAGTAGTGGGGCTGGCGAGTGAGAGAGAGAGAGAGAGAGACTCTGTCTCTTTAGGCCAAAATATACACAAGTGGATTAAAAGAGCACTCGTACTGTATAAACACGTAGAAACGACAGGAGATTTATGCACAGAAAATGTACACAACCATGCAAGTATAATAGGCACGAACACAAGCATGCAAACACAGACACAAGGGCGGCTCCCTGTGGGAACATACCGTGTTCTAAAGAGTGTAGTTCATGTTGATTTGTTGATAGTAAAAACAACAACAGGAGGGCATTATTTCACAAAGTAATTTCATTCCCTGCTTTAAGCATAATGTTGCGTATGTGTGTGTTTGTGTGTGTGCACGCGTGCATGTGAAAGACGGGAGGAAAAGGGAGGAGGGAGGAAGAAAGAGATGGAGAGCAGCTGCCGACTCTTAGGTGTGTAGGTGGGACCATTTGCAGCCCATCTCTCACTAAGCCTCTATGGAATTAACAGGCTTTAAAAGAGATGCAACAATAGCTCTAACTCACACATGTCACAGATTTCTTTTCCTTCTCTTTTTTATGATAATCAGCCAGTCAAGTCAATAACTCTTCAAACAAATGACATTCATATTATGCCAACTGATCGTGTGATTGGTGTGACTGCTTAAGAGTGTGAAAAATCACGATTGTAGTATTTATGAAGTCACTCAGATACACAACATGACACTTTGAAGCTTGAGTTTACACTCATGTCTATCTCCACCAGTTACAGGGGGGCAGGCATTTCAAATCTGGACAACATAAGGGAGCCTGGGTAGAGTTAAAATGGTACAAGCAAACAAGCAACAACCATTACGACTGAGCCTGATGGCCTGAGAGAGCCAATATACATCTCTCTTCAAGCCTTAATGTTCCTTTAGTGGAAATGTTATAAAATCTCCAATATACAAATTAGAAGCTGGGTTGAAAACAGTTAGAAACACGAATTTACAGTAAAAAAAAAAAAAAATCCTTCTTTACTGTCTTTAGGGAAACAAACAGAAGACAAAGGGAGATTCAATTCTTGAATTAAGATAAGATTGACACCTTCAAGCAGGATCTCCCATCCATATTCTGTGTGTTGTCAAACTTAACACATGGGCTGTGGCCTGTTTGGCTAACCTCCAGCTCTCTCTTTTCCTCCAATCTGTGGATATTTCTGTGCTCTACCACCAGCCAAACAGGAATACTCTGAGCTTTGGGTCTCACTCCCGCACATGCTTTGACAGGAGGTCAGGGCACAGGCATTGGCCTCAGGGCGGGGACTCCAAAGAGTTGCGAGCCGGTGGCTTGATAATAAAACAAGACCGAGCCTTCCCCTGGGAACCACAGTGTGCATGCAGGGGCGTGTTGGCTGAAGCTGCTGGATGGTACTGGAAACAACGAACAACAGGGGCTAATATCTTCAGCTACATTACAACTGTTCTTTTTCAACCTACAACTGCACAAAGTGATTCAGTCTTTGGTGTAGCTTGATGAACACTGACTATAACAAATAGATATAAAGGCAGAGAAGATGACCAGGAGAATGAGTCATTTCAAATATTCTGACCTTGCGGATCTCCTCCAGGCAGGGCTTTTGAAAATGGAATCCGTTTTCAGTTCCTTCATCCACGCATGTGACAAAAGAGGTGAGTAAACTGATATACTTTCACACACATATACCATATAATGCACAATTACTTCTCTCGTGAATATGTGTAACAACAAGCGGGAGTCCACTCACCTACCAGCATGCAAACACATTAAATAGTGTCTGACAATAAGGGTTTCTTAGAATAACGTAGGATTCCTTGCTGTTAGAGCCATGGTGTTGTGTTGTGCAAGAAGAAATTAGGTCAGCTGTCAGTCGGATCACGTACATGTTGCTCTCTTTTGGTGACAAGTTCAGCTGAGAATGTCTGGCTTGGAAGAGCCCACTACTGTGAGGATCGGTTCAACATGGAGATACTGCTGTAAACTTTGGGATCAATGGGAAACCTCACAGAGGCTGCGAGATAGAGCGATAGAGAGAAGAGAGAGAGGGCCGCTTACTGAATAAAACATCCTGAGAGCACTTTCATGTCAGTCTGTGTTGGATGGGCTGGAGGAAGCCCAAACTGAATCTCGGCTCCGCTGCAACAAAGGCCCCGTCAAATCAACAGCTACTTCTACGCAGATCAAGCAGTCGAAAGCACAATCAGTGCAAAGGGAATCTCTTCAAACAGGAGCTGATTTCCCATGGGCTGGTGACAGCAAATACAGACACACTCAGAGACACAGATCACCTAGGAAACACTGTGAAAGGACCATGTGTTGGTTCTCCAATAGACCGATGTGTCTGTAACCAGAACACAGACAGACACACCTAATTGACATGACACACACACACCTCACATAAGGTGCAACACTGGTATACTGATACATTTTTCCACACAGAATCACTACACATTACACAGGAAACACACTGGATTGGAAAACTCCTAACAGTCATATAAAAAAGGCTTTTCTAAAATCTCGCTTCAGCTCGGATAAAAACATGGTACCATTGTCTGTACTAAATAAATGATGCTCAGCTCCCACCTCGTGGTGCTGACAATACTGCATTCATTATTGTTCTATATCTGATGACATTCCTCTAGCAAAAACAAGGCCCACAAATAAAAAAAAAATTAAAAAGTTATTTCCTCCATGACACAAAATGACAACAAATTGCTTTATGACTAAAACGATTCAGTAGAAATTCTAATTAAAAAACACACCTCCTGAATAAACCCACACATTAAGCTTCCCCTGCCACATTTTTACACAGGAAGCTGATGTTAGATGAAGTGTATGTTTGTCTGTGTGTGTGTGTGTGTGTGTGTGTGTGTCCAAGGCCAACACCAAGAAAGATAAAAAGGAGAAGAGTGGCAAAAGTCAGAGGTCATCAGGTGTATGTCAGTCACTTACCTAAATCTTTGGATCCTTGACTCTCACTGGCCAGTTCGCCCATTCTGACCAGAGCATCAAAGTAGCCTTTGGCAGCAAATGTCACATCTAGAGAAGCAAGAACAAAGAGAAAGCAGGATGATGATTAAGTTGCCGCACAGTCTCTATAATTTTGGAAAAGACAAGCCATTATATACAGCTTCGCTTTGTGTAAACAAAGTTGTCAGCAGTCTGGCCAGTGACGCCAAAACACTTCTCCTCTCTCATTCTCTTTCCTCATGAAGTGGTGACTCACAGCTTCTTGCCACCAAAAATGAGACAATACTGATGTTGCTACTCAACATCATCTTCTTGGCATTCTGCATGTTAATTGCAAAGAGGAAATTATTTCCTGACTGATAATCTGTGCTTGATGGGGAAGGCACACAAGCATAAAATGTGTTTTCTGTTAGGCTTTGTTTCTGGCTTAGTGTTAAAATGAGAAGGAAAGATGGTTTATTAGCACCACAAAGTGTATGTAAGCATTGAGTTTAATATTTAAAGAGGCTTTTTTGTCTATTGCTACATATATGATGATTACAGTGAGTCAATCATTCTCCATGCTTATGTGTGTTCAAAGTTATAATGTCTGGTGTTCAAGACATTTTTGGGGCATTTTTGTATTCCTGGGCTCTTTTTGATCTCTGACCGAATGGACCACTAAAATTCAATATTTGCCTGAAAAGGAAATAGCAATGTCACGCTGTTAACCACATGCTGTTAACCACATGCTGTTAACCACCACTGGCCTTTTCATTCTGCCATTCCATTTCATCTTTTTATGTCAATATGTCTGACAGCAGGGTGACACAGTGGCTTGGTGACTGATTAGTGGATGGACAAGGCTTCAACCTGCTGGGGGGGGGGGGGGGGGGCTCTCTGCAACACCGGATGTCCACTGGTTTAAGGTGTGCTGCATTGTGGCACTGCAGCGTGACTTTTCTGGGAAGGTAGTTAAATGAAGAGAGACTTTCCCTCTAGCATTGGTGTAATAATGTAGCTCTAGTTGCCTTTATAATCTAATAGGGTTACCTAGGGTTCTTTTACTAATATACACCACAGTTAAATGGTCACTAAAACATACTATTTATGCACACACAAAAAAACTTGATCTCTGCTCGAGATTGTGAGCATACACCCAAAAAAAGGGGAATCCTAATCAACATCCATACCTCCTCTTCTCTCTCACTTACTAAAGATCAACAGTACTCCTGGTTGCCCAGGTCAATATCCACCTCTGTCCCTATTATTCCAACGGCAGCTGTGCTGGCCAACAAAAGGTCACACATGGCAGCGTCAGCTTCCAGCGATTTCTGCCCGACTGCCATACAGCCTTGCCAATCAGCCCATCTCCAGTGAATAATGGACTCCGCTTTTGGAGGTGAATTCACCAGCGGTCCAGGTGACAGATGGGCCCTGTGCCTGCAGACAGCTGCCAGGTAAGAGACACATTTACAACAGTAGCCTGGCAGGGGCAGGCTAATTCTAGCAGACAGATGCAGCGCTGCGATAGAGGAAGTCTCCAAGGCGGGAAGCCTCGCAGCTCAGCTCTGAGGCTGAGGGACATATGCTAATGCTGAGCCCAATTACAGCTGAGTCAAAGGCAGAAGATGGCATGCGTTTCCTCCTGCCTCTCTTGCTGGGGGAACACCTGAGAACTGAGAGCAGAGCCCCTCCAGGGCACCGTGGCTTATTCCTCTTCATTACACCAAACAGACCTCCTGCCTGCCTTGATGTGAGAAGTGTGTGTGAATGCGTGTGTGTGTCTGTACATGTGAGTTTGCATGTGCGGTAGGGGGTTGCGCAAGAGGGAGCAGCAGCAGATTTTCAAAGTGATCTTAGACAGCACACACTTTCTTCTTGTTGCTGCTGCTGCCGTAGCTTGTGAGAGAGTGCGTGTGCAGCTGGAGAGTGGCTGAGTAGATAAGCTGGATCTATATGGATACTCTTCTTCTGTCTAATGAAATGTGTGGTGAGGGGCTCACAGAGACAGACGGAGGGGATTACTGGATTTCTGATTGCAAGGCAGATAGACAATTTGATAGGGGAGGGGCTCATTTAAGAGCTACTGATCCATCACACCCTTCACTCTGGAGAAGAGGAATAACTGCATCTCTTAATGAGGACACTCATCATTTCTTGTATCTACAATGTCCTCCTGATGCTGTCTGGGGACTTGTACAACAAGTTGTGTTTGGTAAGCAGTTGTGAGTTCCTTCGGTTGTAGGCAGCTGTTGCTTTTACACTTACTAAATGCTGTGAGATTTAGCTTGATTTATACTGGCTGCTGTGTTGGAAAACCTGGACGCGTGCCTCATATCCAGATCTAGCAGGCCGACCCATGAAGACCTTTTGGCATTTCTGGTGTTGAATAATTTCATTGATTGCACCATATGGGTGGGAAGTGTGTCCTTCCCTCCCCTGCCCCCACAAATCAGAGCCTCTTAGTCCTTTGGGTTGAGCCAATCCTGCAAAGTGGGTCTTTAATGGCTCAGTGAGTCCCTACCAGTCTGTCTCCTACCTACACCAAGGCCAGGATTAGTTACTGTGTGTTTGTGCGTGTGTGTGTGCACATTCGCGTGTGTGTCAGGGGAAAGAAGAGCGGGCTCAAGGAGGGGGGGAAGCCCAACTTATTGCTGGATTAGTTGGACTGAAGGGATTCTACCTTGTGTTAAGGTTGAGGGGCGTTTTGGGACATTGCAAATGAAGAATCTTATTTGCCCGCACTGTAACTGTTTAGGCCTTGACAACCACATAGCCACGTTATCCTTTGTGATTTTGCCTGCTGACAGCGAGCGATCCTCACTTGTGGATCAGATTAAAAGGCCTTTTGTATACAGTATACAAGCCTTGCCAGAGGCTGCACACCACATGATAAGGCCGGGCCATGGGGTAAGAGGATAAATAATATCCTTAAGACAAAAAGACAGATAGGTAGATAGATATATACACGGAGATAGATAGAAAGAGAAAGAGAGAGTGCTGGCTTGGCGCTGAGCCTAAACCTGCAGTGCAAAGCACAGAGAAAATAAATGAGAAAAAAGGGACTTACTGGCAAGGGCCTTCTCATAGTTCTTCCCCATGGCAACAAAGTTCCGTAAGCAGGGGTTGAACTGCTCCATGATGGTCTGAAAGAGAAAACAAGAGATGAATGGTAGGTGGTGGCTTCACTTATCAGCAGAGCGGGTTCAAGGGCAGAGAATAAAGACTTACACCTTGCTCTATTCATTCTATCTCCCATTTCCTGCCTTTCTCTCTTTCGTGCACAAACCTCATTCAGCCGCACAAAATCTCTCTCGCACAGAGTAAACAGCCAGCGACAGAATCTTTGGACACACTCAGTGGTTGTCTTGACTTTTAATTGGGGCGGGAATGAGCTTCTCGACCCACACCCTGGGCCCTTATAATGAGAAACAGACCAGGTGGAATGAAGCAGGAAGATGCTGGCCGGAGGAGTAGGGGAGATACTCCATCGTAGACTAAAAACAAAGTGACTGATATTTACATTGAGAGGGAGCATTAGATGATGGACACAAAGGCTCATTATGGCTGCTGAAGAACAGAGCAGTGTAGATACAGATGGACATAATATATAACACTGCCATAATTCATTAGCATCTAGACTTAAAATTATTGCTTTAACATGAAACAATGTTTACTGTATAATGTAAATGACAGCAGAGGATATAGTGCTACCATTCTTGTTGTAACTATATAACTTCCTATAATGAGATAAGTTGGTATGCCTATAATGCAGGTCTTTTATAACATAGAAACTATCTCATTTTCATTGTAACAAGAAGCTAAGCTGAGTTTTTTGTCATGGTAGCAGTCACAATACGCTACGGTATTGTGAAGATACTACACTGCAGTCAGAGTCGGTGTAAATGCAGAGAATGCATCATGCCTGACATCTCCCACCACCATCGTTTCCTCTACTTCTCTTCTACCTCCCCTCTCCTTCCTCCTCCTGCGCTCCTCCAGGGCTTCCTCCAATTAGCCGGTCCCCAGTCAGGTAGTCAGGAACAGCCAGGGGACAGAGAGGCAACCACAACACCGCTGCAGCAGCAGTCCCTATACAGGCCATCAATACTGCAGGAGAACACTTAATAATCTACTTCTAGCCTAGATCTACACAGTGGCAGAATAATATGGCTGGGTGCCACCAGTGTCAACCTGAAATAACCCCGGCAACTCATCCTGAAAATCATATCTCTTATCTTCAGTCAGACTTCAGCATTTTTTGCTTTTTCCTTCATCTTGCTGTCTGTCTCTTGTTTATAATGAGAGCCTAGATTTGGATAGTGTGTGTGTGTGTGTGTGTGTGTGTGTGTGTGTGTGTGTGTGTGTGTGTGTGTGTGTGTGTGTGTGCTTGCTGTGGTCTGTATTCTGTAGTCAGGAGTCATAGTTCAAGTGACTTGAGTGCAGCATAACCCACCTACAGTAAAAAATACCAATGAGTCAGACATAATACCACTAATACTTTCATTACCAACAGTAACTATTTTACCACGCCTGTGCTCGCATCTAATGCCGCTAAATCAAAGACTGGACGTGGATTATTAAAAAAACAATTTAAAAAAAACAATCGGTCATCACCAATTACAACAGTAAAAGATGCAGAAGATTTCATGTAGTTTTTAAATCGCCAATTGGTACACTTGCTGCTAATAACGTTTGTTAAATCAACACACAAATTAGTGTACCTTTTTATAAACGTTTTAGAGTTGATTCGTTCATTTAATTAAATGTAATATCGCCTTAAACTCTGGCCTTGGTCGTTGTGTCAGAAAATGTAAAGGAGTATCAGCAGTGAGTTAAAAGACAGGTACGCTGTTATTCAGGTCCACATGGCAATGGGCTGGCTGAACTCCGAGGTCACCATGCTCCTTGTTCAATTTCTCCGCTTCCGTTAACTGGGTCTAGCCCTCAAGCAAAACTGACTCACAGCAAGTCCACTCAGCAGCTCTCAGGAACAAAGTGAGATTTTGGAGAGACACTTCTAATGTTCTACAGAGTCTTCAATACACAGCTGATTGCTTTTTACAGAGAGAATCTCGTCAGCTTATTGTTTTGCATAGACTTATTCTAAAGCAACCAAGAAGAGACGGCAGGATGAGCATTGTAAACTACTCTAACAGCAAATTGTGCTTAAATCAGCTGCATTTATTTACACTCTGCTCGTCTAATATACTAGAAGGATAGGAGCATAATTGGGGGAGAATCCCATCTTCAAGAACACACGGTGCTCATATAAAAAGGTCTCCCTGCTCGCTCTGCCTCCAGGAAGATAAAAAGACTAACACATCCCTCAGGACCTCGTACAGAAGTGTTTATTCCTAAATGTTCCATCGCTCTGCCTGATTCCAACGTAAAGTGCATCCCATTGATGAGGGTAGATAGGAGTGCGCAAATCACACACGTACACACTCACTCATGCATGTGCGTGTACTCGTGCACACACACCTACATTAATACAAGGCTGTATAATAAAGAGTGGTGGTGTTTCAAAGTGGTGGGAGGATTACATAACAAAGCAAAGCCGAGTCCAGCATCATTACAGCACATTCTCCCACAGAAGGAGCCAAAGGTAGCTGACACAGGCCCGGACGCCTTTCTTACACATACTGTACACTCACATAAACGTGCTGACCCACTGCCACTGAATAAACACACAGACAATACATTATGGAAGAAAGAATTAAGATGATTAACCACAGACATAACTATTATATAAGAGACATCAATTACAGTGACATGCAGCTAAGGGGAAGCGGAGAAAAAAAAAGCTGCGAGGTAGGTTCTTTCTTCATCTCTTCTCATTGTTGCTAAATTTGTCATCCCAGTTCTCTTGTACTACATTGTTACCCTAATTGTGGCAGCTAATAGGGAAATGGGGCCAGGAGGTACTAACTTGTGTGACATAAAGAGAGAGCGAGAGAGAGAGAGAGATCAAGCAGGTGATTGAGTATAAAATTGTGAGGATGGAGGATTTCAAGAATTATAACAAAGGTGTATAATCACGTACCGTATAGCCCTTACCATTCAAACACTAATGGGTATCGTATTTCAATTAAAGAAATAATAAAATAGGAAATATATCACGGTTGGAGTGTAATCTTCTCCTTTCCGGAGACTGGAAAAGCTGTCCATTTCGTGACTACCTACATCAGTAACTGAATGAATTCATTATCAGCGCTCGGGGAAGAAATTAAAGCAGACAATTAAAAAGGAGGGCAGAGAAATGTCTTCTACAAAATGAATCAAATCTGTCTGACACTGATTTGTGCTGTAAGACTCGACAGGAAGAATACGGAGAACTCGGGAGCACAAGCATAAAGGCTGCAGATAAGGAAAAACATTATTAAGAGGATTTAAATGATTTCTCCCTTCGTCCTAACCAAATGAATATCTCCTCTGTGTAGCAGTATCAATTGAAACAAGGTCAGAAAAAATGAAATAGATTGTCAATTCAAACTACGGGATTATTCATCCTTCTCTGCACATTCTGTTCTGTCACACACACACACACACACACACACACACAAACAGTAATGACATGCAAAGGGGGTAATTTTAAAGTAACACCAGCTGATTAGAACCAGGGGGAATCACGCACAATCAGAAGCCAGAATGCCATCTTCTGTTCCCTTCTCACTCTCCCCTCGCTCCTTCCTCCTCATTCCCTCTTCTATACGGCAACAAGCTGCAGGCCTGAAAATGCCCGTGGATCAAATGAGCACTGAATCCACCAATTATTGTACTTGTGAGGACTGTAAGGATATGTCATGCAGTGACGGGCAGCAGAGGCAGCTGTACCTAATGATGTAATCAGGCAGGAATGTAAAGAAAGGAGGATAATGTGCAGACGGACTTATGACAACAGCACGGTTGGTCTTTTCTTTCTTAACAAGGAGCAGTGTGTGAGTTTATCATGGGTCTCAATCAGCTGGAGGACCACCAAGGCCTTTGACATAAACTTATTACTGTGCCAAGAGAAAATAGTCAGGTTGCAGTGTGATCTCCTGTCTGGTTGACGCCACTGATTGATGAAGAACAAGGACAGACCAAGAAGATACACGTCAGGGGGATCTGTGTGTCTCACTACCTCAGCTATACACGTTCTTGGGGGAAACCCTGTGCTGCCCAAGTTACTGCACTGATGTAGGTTTGGAAATATAATGTCTAAAAGGGAAAACAGCTAATTGGGTCATTTCATATTTTGATATAATTATGTGATGCTAAAAGATAAAGCTCGTGGCATTACACAGCAAGCCAGGATAAAAGCTACGTAAACATCTGTGTTTTGTCCAGTTAACAGTTTTAAAATGAACTTCTGGATGTTCATAATAATTTAACTACAATTAAATTAAGCTAAAGTCAATGCCAACCAATTTGCCTCTGGGCAGCTATGGGTCTTGCAAAAAAAACAACAACTCTGAACTGTCTATGAACTTATAGAGTAATTGCTGCATCGCTTAAATATTAGTTTGACTGGTAAAACGGAGGTTTTGGAGATTTGTGATCCTGCCGTAGACTGGCTAGTGTATGCTTTGCTCTGGCTGCTGTCATTGCATTCACATTCTTATAGCTGACAATAGAAGACAGGAGGATGTCCAAATATCAGAATTACAATGTATATATAGGAACAGCTTCTGTGATTTTCATTGAAATGTGGTATTAAAAGGTCAAAGGGAATAAGAAAATGTAGAAAGTGTTCATTAAACATCAAACTATGAATTAAATGTATTCCCACATATATATAATGTATGATAAATTTGAAGTTGTTGGGTTTCCCCCCACCCCCCATCTTTTAAGTGTACTGTAAAAGCAAACAATGTGTGGTGTATGTGTGGATATTTTGTCAAAGTCTGGATCAAACTTTACAGTTGTTTGTTTCGGTCATCCTGAGTTCTTCTCCCAAGTGAGTCAATTTACTTCCAATGCTGCTCACAGTGCATCGTAAATTGTTTATATTTTTAAGCTATTCCTACAGCTGTCATAACTGAGAATGTCAGACTTGAATGCTATATTGGAAAAAGAGCCACTTGTAAGAGGTTGCATTCCATACAGATCTCATTACATTTCACGAGAAGAATGCCAATTCAAGTTAAGAGTTAATTCTCAAAAATGTCCTTTCCTTGTAAGGGATGATTAACTTCTTGTTAAAGTTATCGAGGGGGCAACACAACAGCAGGAAATGTGGAGTACAAGGAGTCTAAAAATCACTGCAAAGCTGCTGTACAAGTGAAGGGAACACAGCCAACTTCTTACTGCAATACAGCTAAAAGACAGGTTAGAGAACACACATTGACTCTCACATGCTTATTTTGGAGAAAAGTCCAGGTATACACTTTGAGTGGATGCCATGAAGAAGGTTGTCCTTGCTGCATACCTAAAGCCTTACTAATACTGCAGTAGGCACAGCATGTGTTTTCAGTGGAAGCCGAGGCGAACATCAAATCCAATAATACCACGTGAATTTTTGTGTCCTTTCCAAGTTGTATTGAGGAAGTGCACAGTGTTCAACATCGTGAGCTGAGAGAAGACTCTGTACAGTGTGAGAGGAGCTCTCGTGTTCTTTTGTTGTGGACGTGTGCAGAGTACATTGCACATCAGTCTTGAAAAACAAAAAGCAGGGATCCATACTGAACAGATGAAAGACGATCTTCTTATAACCGCATTGGAGACAGACTGTGTTGACGCACCAAATTCTGACAGCAATTGCTCTCATGTTACAGGTACTTATATTTTCTTATATCATGAAAACCGAAACTGAATAAAATGGGTAATGCCAACATTTAAGGTTTCTAAAATTTAGCAGTGTGTTTGAAAACACCCAATGGAATTATTACAGTTTTCTGTTGGGATCGGATGGGAAAGATTTCGTCTCCTGTGACTTGGATAAATAACTTAATTAGAATTGTTTCTCTGGAGTGTCAGAAACATTGCAGATGAAAAGCTGGCCTCTTGTGACCTTTTTGTCCAGCTCGAGCAAGCAACATTAAGCCCTGGTTATTAAAGCTACCTTATTAGTAGCAGGGATCCAATTATCGGTCGTTGCCACAGAAGTCATATAGAAACTCTTGACTCAGCAGAATGTCGAGAACCAAGACCAGTCTATCAGCACTCCACTGTTAGTTTAAGTGTACGTTTTTGCATCAAGTAATTGTGTTCTTCTGCACCTTCCGTAATTATGTCGTTTTGGCAAATGTGAACATAAACACAACAGTGGAACAACAGAGTTTCGGATCAGCTAGATTTCATCATTTCTCATTGGGATTCTGCTTATCCAATAGTGGTTCAACGTCCGATGTGACTCTTGCGTCAGACAAGAATTATCACCATAAATCTTGAATCACCTCTTACTAACAATTGTCCACTTAAACACCCCAACGCCCTCTCAATGCAAACGCAATCTGCGCCTTGCTATCAGGATTGTGTGGCATGTGAAAGCTAAAAAAAGGGTAGAGGACAATTGGTCCTGGCAGGCTCATCATTTGTAATATTTCATTAACTTGCAATGCAGAAGGCAAATATCAGCTGTTCGTGGGTAAACGCCTCAAAGTCTGCAACAAGTCGGCAAATACTGCATGCCACGGCATGTGGAGGTAAAAGGCATCAAAAGATACATTATGAGGGGATTTAGCCAACGAAATGTCAACAGCCAAGAGGCATAATTTTGTCAGATTCAATCACAACTGGACTAGACGTGAGGCTTGATGTGTTTGGCCCCACAGCTGTCTACAAGGGGTCTCAGGTGGAGGAGGAATAACCAAGGTTCTTTATCCTGCCCCCAAATTTAAACTGCAGTGTGTCCTGCTGCTGGCACACAACAAATAATATGCTCGCCAGAGACCAACTATTTACTGCGTTTGTTTGCTTTGCCGTCATCTGAAGCCAATGTGACGACCCCCTCCACCACACACACACACACCCACCCACGAGAGAGAGAGAGACACAGACACACACACACACACACGCACACAGAGCCCGGCATCAGCCACTCAACTAACCCAACATAGGCACTGGTTACCACAGCAACCAAGACCCAGACTTATTTGCTAGCTTTAGTTCTTTAACCAGCAAAAGGCCCATTCATTTTGGCTTAGGAGAGATGCATTACTCTGAAATCCCTCTAAATATTGTTCTAACTCTAATCAAATTGTGAAAGCAGTAAGGAAATAAACAGATAGCAGAGATCATTGTTTCTTCAAATAACCATCAGATGAAAAAACACCACATTATGCAATGGAGAACTTCATTTCAGTTTGGGTTCCACCAATCCTTAGATAAAAGGATAACAGCAAATTCACATTTTATGTGGCAGCTTTAAAGCTTTTAGGAAGAGTGTTTATGAATTATGGATGAATTGTATGTGAGTCCCACTGCTGACCTCCTGGAAACATTCAGTTTTCACCACAGTGAAAAATAGACAAAACCATGCGTTTGACAAATGTAAAGGCAAAATGCAATTTGAATGCGAGATGGAGGCACTATTTTTCACCATCCCCCCCATACTGATGCATCTCAGTGAGCTTGTGACCAAAATTTAAATTCTATTATATTGCCAGTTGAGACATTACACAGGGGTACGCAGGTACATCCCTTCAATTACAGATGTAAATACATTTTAACTTTACATTTGAAAAAACAAATAAACTTGAAGTACCAGAGAGTGTCTTCTGCATTAGTCAATTTACATCCCAGTGGCAAAGTGAAAACGTCCTCAGCAATCGAATTTCCTACTTTCTGTACAATACCATGACTGGTCTGGGGCTCGGAGAAACACTGTGGTTGCCTGCTCAGCTAGCTTAGTGGGTGTAGTGTGGCCAATGCTACCGAAAGTAGCAGCATCTGCCACAGAGACATACAGTAACACTAGCCACAGGCATGTTAACTGTAGCCCATGACCCATAAATGTAAGGCCATTGTCCACTGCCACAGTACAAAACTGAAATGTTCTGTCTCTGCTTCTGTGTCTCTTTCATTCTGTGTAATTACAGCTTCACCCTCCACAGTAATTAGGGACTATTTCAACAAGGACGTGGAATGTCTCCATCTATTTTCCTTCTCTTCATCTCCTTCTCTCTTCCACCCCCACAGTAAAGCAATGTAATGCTTTCTATAAAGCAAAGCATAACCTTACGCATGCTGTTTTTGTGACAGATAAGAAATATTTTGGACGATAGCCATGTTAACAAGGTGACTTCAAATCAACCTTTCATGTCAGCAGCAGCGACAAGGCTCAGTGTACAGTGTAGCCTTGGATTTAGCACTGAGCATCTTCAGTCTCTGTCCTTGAAAAAGCAGTGATGAGTAAAAGAAAAGAGAGAATGTCTCTAAACCATCCGCCCCCGGACGCGCAGAGAAGGTGGGTGTGTGGAGCAATAGTCCTCTCTCTGCATCGCAGTAAAAGGCACAGAGAACAAATCTGCTGTTCCACAGGCAATGAATGTTATGATATCTCCTGCAGTGCATAATGCAATCTTTTCAAGGCCCCGGGCACCAGCAGGCATAAACTTGTTGAAACACTATATTCTGGAGGCAGATGTTCAGGAGCTGAAGTCATTTTAAACTCCATTAAATTGCATATTATAAAAAGCAAGTGGCGCCTCACTGTGATATACTGCTAGACAAAAAAAGAAAAGAAAAAGGTAAATAAAGTGATGGATGGCGTCTTCCTTCAAGTGACTCCAGATGACTTCTTAATGCAAGACCACAGGGACAAAACGCTGCACTGTATACACAGCAGAGAGGGCTGGTTTACACTGCACCCCTTTTGGGCATTTTATGAAGCATTTTTTCATCCGACAGGTTCAACATCTCGCTCTTATCTCTTTCTGAAGCCAACTATGGAACCCACCCCCCTCATCACTTTTCCTCCCTCTGACTCGCCTTCTCCAGCCCTTCACCAACGGCAAGTCGTTCAGCACAATGATATGACAGAAACATACAAGAATAATGGCACGTTGTTGCTAAGAGACTACCTGTTCAGATCTCCCACATGAGATTGTGGTGAAACTGTAGTCCTCTTATCATTATAAGAATATCATTCATTCGAGTGTAGTGTGAATGTCACGACAATATTGCAACTGAGAGAGAAACCCATTATGTAACAGCATGTCTTTAATCGGCAGAAAAGCTGCATTTCAGATCAGTGTTTTTAATCAAACAGCTCACTGCAACAGTATCACACGCATGACAAAGTGGAGGTCCTATAACCAGAGAGGGCCGAGTACGACACTTGATCCAGTCTACGTCAAACAACTATGTTGCCTTCTTCATAACAGCCATTTGAGAAAATGGAACTTGCTGTTTTCCATGCTGTGTTGACAATTAGGGAGTGGCGCTGCATGGGAAAATGAGTGTTGTCCTCAAGGCTGGAGACACACCCTTCTATTTCCTTACCTGCCAGGGCGTGTTCAAAACCTGCACCGCATGCGTCAGGCAGATAGCACACACTTTATATGACGAAGCCTCTGGAGAACTCCAAGTAAAAGTCATATTGTTATAAAGGGTGTGTTCAACCGTCTCACTCCCCTGCAACCTTCCACAACCTTTACTCTTCGGGGTAAAAAGTCTACGGTGGAAATCCTGGTAGCAATTTTGATTATTGACTGATTTAACACACAGCCTCTAGTCTGACTAATCTGTTTGCTCCCTTCAGTTTGTCCTCTCTACCCCCCCAGGCCAGGTCGGTGCTCAGACTTCATCCATCGGCATGTTAAGAGGCTTGACCCGGGGCACCACCTCTCTCTCAGACACCCAGTGACACGGCCAGCTGGTGGAGATGAGTGTGCTGCACACACACAGACACACACACACCAACATGCACGCAATGAGTGTCAGTCTTAAGTATCTGTCTCTCCCTGTCAACGCAGGGAATGACTAGATGCCAAACGCCACGTCTGGAACTTGCCCATCCATGCGAGCGGGGAGAACTGAAGTGAGTCACAGAGGATCACGCTGGGATTGCTGGGTTGCCTCCCCTGTAAATTAAGAAAGTCATCTCAACAAACGAAGGAGTGCCTCTGGCCTTTACCAAAGGAACAGCGCTCGCTCTGAGTCTCCAGTCTCGCCCTCAGTGCTCCTACAGTCCCAGCCCTGTTAAACACACACACACTCAAATGGGCTAACATGAGTCAGAGCGGTGCAGTTACCCCCCTCTTCTCCCCAGCGATTACTCAGTATCTGCCCAGCTGCTGGCTGCAGTGACTTTGCAGCCGCCGTATGTTTTTACATCTCCTCTTCCTCTGGAGATGGTTGCTTGCATACAAAACAGACAAACGCAATTACTGTCCACAGAGGCATTTAAAATGTGTAGCAAGAGAGAGAGAGGGAGATGGGCAGGGTTACAGTGGGCAGCCAGTGTTATGAAAGTCCCATTAATTTAAGTTAATGTTAGGTGACTGGCTGTTGGAGCTTTTCCAACACTTGGAGGTGCATGAAAGTCTCCACGATTAATCATCAGCGCAAACATTTAGCAAGTGCATTATTAAGAAACTACAAAAAGTTAAAAAAATTTTTTTTTTTTTAAAGTACAACACTGAGTCTCACTCTGCACAGTGGAAAGAAATGGCCAATCGTGTTATGCTCTCTGTACTACTTATAATGGGGTAAACTCTGTTCAGTGTTTTGGATATGTTTGGATACATATTTTATCTTTTCAATCTCTTACATAAGCAGCAGATTTCAGTTACCAAACAGGCCGATTGCCGCCTATCGAAGCAATAAAACGAACAAGTGTGGTTTTGAGGGTATAAACATTTAAAACACACGCAGCATACTGTGAAAGACTGATGCTTTTCATCACTGAGATATGGCAGGAGTCACATTTTACCCATCTCTTTAAATATTAAAGCACGCTAAGAAACCTGCTTTTACACTGTGGGGTTGGTGGAGAAAGCATGAGGAATGCCAAATAAGCAGTGACTATAGATAACACTCTGTGTGACCTCCTAGCTTTTGCCACGAGGTCGGATCCCCGGTGTGGAAGAGGGGTTCTGTCTCTCCACTGCACTGCACATCAGCGTTCCTGGCTGTCAGGACTCTGACGGGGTGCTTTCACCCCAGAGACAGAGCCCCACTGCTGGGCTTGCACTTGAATGAGCAAGAGTCCGTGTATGAAAGGACCAGTTCTCCCCAAGGGATCGGGATCCAGACACCTTACCCGTGTGTCTGTGTTGATTAACCCACATTAGCAGGTGTAAACACTTGGACAAATCCCGACAGAACGCAGCATACGAAGAGCACACAATGGGAAGGACACGCTGTAGGATGTGACCAATTAGGCACAGAAATAGCCACCTGAAACATTTGCTTCCCTTGTTGGCTCTAAAAGCAGCACCAGTCAGTCAGTACTCTCTGCTCATCTGACCTCCTTTCTGATAGATGCCTATTCCCTGTAGGAGAATGAGCAGCTAACCTCTACGAATTCTTGGCCTTCTGTTACGGGAGCTACAGCTGGTTTAAGGTGCAGGGGCAGTTTAAAGTAGGGTAACATTTAAGGGTTACGTGTAATCTAAATAATGACTAGGCTACACTGAAAGCGACCCCCTCGAGAATCAGTGATCTCTAATCTAAATAGAAACCAGAGATTATCACAGGACACAGGTGTGAAGCCCCCATAACATGGAGATTTGTTAGCATTCCATCAGTTGGTGCCTGCAACTCGAAAATATGGCAAAGACGGTGAACCAAAGCCTGAAGTAAGTTGTAATGAAGAAATAGAAATCAGTGGTAAAACACTAGTCAATTCATGGATTAGTTGTTCCATGGAAATTTTACCAGCCCCCATTTCCACAATCAATTAAACATTTTAGTAATTGTTAGTTAATAAATGGCAAATCCACACATTATGTGGTTCTCTTCGTTTTTATGTCATTGCTAAATTTGATGCAGTTTGGTTTTGAAATGTTGGTTGTTTTTTGATTTTTTTACTCTAATAATGAATAGGTGGAAGAAACAAAATCAAGAGGCCGATCCTTAAAACAATCCTTAGATGTAGTCCTATACTAGTCTTCTACCGAGGATCTTTTTTTCCCCTCAGTATTGAGGCTTAACAACTGCATGCAAAGTTCACACAGGTTTCTATGTAGAACAGGTTTGAATGTTGAAATCCTAGGGCAAATGTTTACTTGTTGCAACAGACAAGCCCAAACCGTCCCTGCCTGTCAAACACTGACTTCTGAAATGAAATATGTCCCTAATTCTGCACCAAAACTAGACACTAGAAATCCACTGATATTATAAAATCGGTCTACACACTACTGTCAGTGTAGGTGGACCACAGGAACACACTATGTTCCAACATGTAGGAACAGACTGACTGGGTGACTTTGATTTTCTAAGAACGGGAGCAATTTCATCTGAGGTGTCGCCCAAATATATGAGGATATGGACGACAGAGCATTTTGTTAAATTTGCCAACTGATAAAAATAAATAAATAAATAAATAATTCACCCAACTGAGCTAATGCGCCTCACCCTAAAGAGATTATCGAAGAAGAAAAAACACGTCTGAATGCGTCTTAACCAATGAGTAATTAAGTCTAGAGGAATTGCGTCCGACAGAAAAAAGCATATATGCGTCTCAAAACTTTATTCATTAGTTGAACCTTACCTTATAGACATTTTCCGTCATGCGGTGAACCTCGTCGGTGCGAGACATCGTGAAATCTTCAGCCAGGACCATATACGGTTTTTTCCTTTAAACGTGTATCCGCGTGAAAGAGGGGACGAAACGCGTAAACGTACGAGTTTGGTCAAACAATAGACGAGGCAATGCGCCCTTGAGAGTGAGACGATACTGCGCTCCCGAAACCCCACTCCAACTAAACACACCTTCCCTCTCCACAGCTGACAGCGCGCTGCTGCCTTCACGGACTCCCCAGGAGCCTAGTTTTCTCGCAAGCTCAGAAATAAAGTCAGTCGTTAACTTCTAAAATATAGACGTGTAATTTAAAACCTAAGGTGCACCAGTGGTAGGGCTGACAGGACGACTTCAAGAATGTAACTGATCGCTAAATATAAAAAAAAAATGCTGTAAAAATTATTTTTTTAAAGGTGATAATAAAGGCTAGCATTTCACATAGGCCACTTCAGTGACATATAATAAAATCACCACGATGCTGACATGGCTTCCATAGCCTACTATAGAACTTTTGTTCGCCACTTGCGCGCTCAAAGACTAAACCCAATATTTCCTACAGCATCTTAATGCAGCACCATCTTTGTCAAAGTGCAGATTTGGTGCCCGCCCCCATATCTTTTTGTACCAATTGAGCTCCACCATTCCTGCAGGGCAAATGTGTTTCACCACAAATAACATCTAATGTTTAAATAATGCTCTTGCCCTGGGAAAACTGTCATTATTTGCCTATTTATACTGAGACGTTTAGTGTATTATGAGCTTAACTGAAGATATTGCATCTAAAACGATTAGAGCCTATAGAGGAGAGACCCTGCCAGCATGCATTCAAAGCAAAGGAGCCTTTTTTATAAAATGACGAGCAGTACAGTTACTATGAAGTTTCCCTTCTTTCTGTTTACAATTTTACATATGTGTGTATACATATATATATATATATATATATACATATATATATATATACATATATATATATATATA
>JAVQJL010006759.1:0-15255 GCA_036024295.1 Nannoperca obscura
CCTTTTGTTTGAATTATGATTATATAGTTCTAACTATTGTTTTTTCTTTTTGTCCTTTTCTCTGTACAGCACTTTGAATTGCATCCGTGTATGAAAGGTGCTATATAAATAAACTTGCCATCGTAAAAAAAACCCTGACATCGTTAAAAGAAAATGACATCGTAAAAGAAAAAATTACATCGTAAGAAAACACAAGCGTAAAAAATAAAACAAACAAAAAAATCTACAATGTTCACAAGCTAGTTGCTAACTTTGCCTGTCTGAAAAAATGCTCATGGGAAAAGTAAGACTGAATTAACAGTGCAGCTATGGGCCATAAAACCAAAACAATGAGCTGAAAGGAACTGCAGAGTGAGTTCAACTGTATGAACAATGCCTTTTACACTACACATTGTCTTTTGATCCCTTGTTATTATAAAAATATTGATTAATGCAGTTCATTTATAAAAAAATGAAGAAAGAATGAAAGTATTTCGAATAAGAAATGTAAGGGAAGCAACAATATAATCAACAAAATTTGCTCAGTATTGTTTTCAAGAAAAGTATACAATTGAATAATCTACACATGCATTTCTTAGATTAGTTTTATCTTCAGATAAAGTGTGACATATGTTTGTTGTTGACATATTTATTAAATTCAGCTCAGCAGATGAAAATGCAGCTACTTCAGATTTTATGTTTTGCGACATTTCAAAGCTTCACAACAGATCTCTCACCCTGATAATGCCACCTGCTGTGATTCTCAAGGTCACCCTGAAATGCTATAACCCAGATGTTACCTTTGACCCCGGTAACTATAGAAACGGACCCATACTCTAAGAACAGAGATGGAAAAAATACAAGATTGTAAGAATGGAAAAATGTAAGTGAGCAGGCGACAGGCAAGAGGTGATGGTGATGGAAATAAGGTGTGAGAGGAGAGGAAAGACAGAAGTGGAGAGCAGATGGTGTGAGATAGGAATGGAAGGAGATGTAAGGAAAGAGGGAGGAGTGCAGGAGGACGAAGGAGCAGAGGTGGGGTCTTTTCTGTTACTGCCTCTGTCACACTTCGGTAGAATTAAAACAGTCTTAATTTGATCTATCAGAATAATAGAAAAATACTGTGAAAGCAATCAAATCGAACAGCAGTCAAACCCTCTTGGGATGATGACGAATTGACTCTGAAAACCTGTGCCACATAAGTACACAACAAGCGCAGCAGTGATAGCGAGCAATATTTCCATAACACTTCCACTCCAAGTAATGAGATCCTAATTCTTAAATTTGGATAAAATTTGGTGGCAATCACCTTTTTTCATCAGTGGTATGATCTTCTATACTAATGTCTAATGGGAGAATTTAAGGCTGCAGTGAGTAACTTGATTTCCAGAGCATAATTCATCATGTACATATAACTGCCTGGAACATGGAATTATTTAGTCAGGACTCAATAGGGATTATTACTTCCTTCTTATGCAACCTACAGTAGTAAAGGCAACACAACAGCCAGGAAACAGAAATGCTCTGTTAACTGGTTTATTCGTGACAACAGGAAATTCAATAAAACACTGTAGGTAAACAGCTTAATGAGAATAGGGCCTTTAACTGAAGCTGGGCCAACAGAGGGATTTCAGGTGATGTAACACACTTCTGAGCAGACCTCTGCTCTGTGACAGACTGAATGTGTTTCTTAATTCGTATTTTGGGTGTCTCTGTGACTCTGTGCTCACTCAATGTGACTGGAAAGTGCTCATTTCCTTAGCTGGTTAGCTAGCTAGCCACGCACTAGAGATGGCCTCTCTAGATTAGCCTCAGAAAAGTCTTACATTAACTACAGTAAGTAACTTTGTACAGAACTAACACATTCTTCCTCAAAAATGACAAGGTGAATTAATGAGACATTAGCTAACATTAGCAACCTTTACACAGATCTTGTTGTATAACTGACATTACTGAGTCAGTTCACTGACTTTGTGACTCTTCTTTAACTGTGCTACTTTTACAGTACATTTTAGCATTTAGCATTAGCTCTTGATTACCATTTGTTGCCACAATGACTGCTGTTCATTAGCATTATGGATTTAACCCATTTCTGGGCTTTTGGTTGATGCAGCTCTGCCACAATTAAAAATGTTCTCATAAACATTCATAAAAATACTGTTACCCCTTAATTAAACATTAACAGGGACATCATATTCCTATGCCATAAGCCTTTATTTATATATTTAGAGCAAACACATTACAGCTTTCTTTAGATAAATGCCTTTAGCCTGGATTGAAAATATCACAATGTACCACTGTGCCTTGCTACTGAACATAAATACCATTAAATATCAGTGATGCCAGTAACAGATCAGATTAGGTCTGACTTAACTGTGTCACGGTGAGCTATTTAGGAGACAAATCTACCTAGTGAACCCATTACTGAGAATGATACTGTACATCCACACCACAACAACCTATTTAAGCTACAGTAGATCTGAACAGAACACTTTGCCACTAAGACGAACACGTTTGCCAGTTTTTACTCCACAGTTGTTAATATTAAAATTTGTGAAATACTCTAAAGGCAAGTTCAGACCAGTGGTCGAGACACAATGCGTCGGTCTGCAACGTTCTGAAACCTGTTGGTTTACACCAGTGCGACAGGACAAGACAGTGTGTCGTTTCCATAGCAACGACTCTCTCTACTTCTGTTCTAACTGCTGGCTTTTCTGCTTTTTTTTTTTTTAGCTCGATATAATATGTAGCATCTTAAAATATGAATGAAGATACTGATAGTGACTTACTTGCTACAGCTGTATTTCCAGTATTGATTTTTTTATTAACATAAAACAACGAGAGTCGAGATGATCAGCTGACTGCCATTGAAACGGGTGACCAGTTGTTGGTGAGTAGAGCTGAGACAAATGCAACATTTCCCTGCAATGTTCTAAAATGGTTTGGTCACAGATGAGTTAGTTTTATTGACCATGACGTACAGCTGCTACGCAAATTCCAGAACTAGATCAGAGAAAATGCGACAATATTAATGACAATTGTATCTTTGCAACAGTGACTCCGTGTATAGCCAGGTCATAAGGGTTTCATCATTAATCTATTTACCTGAGTAGAGTCCTTGCTGCATAATCAAAAGCAACACAGCAGTTTGTTTGCAATTAATACAATAAAATATACCAAGCTCCAATCTACACAGTGTCCTGTAGTACTTAAGAGTTTATTTCCTCAATCAAAACAAAAAAAGTTTTATCACAATATTTTACATTATCTCAAGAGAAAACTTTTCATTCCTGTATTCTGACAGAGTTGGTGTTGAAATCAAACACGTGGTAGGTGAGCAGATAATCGGCGGACATCAGTTGTAAGCATAGCCACTGTTGTGTAATCCACAGGCATGACTTTCACCTGAACTGGACTGAAATGTTTCCTGCACGAGTGCCAAACTTCCAGACCAACTTCTCCTCTTATGTAAGCAGCAGTTACCTTGCAGAGGAGGTTAGCAGGGCACCCATGGGTGAACCACAGGCCATCCCGCTTCCCTTTACAGCTGAC
Source organism: Nannoperca obscura (assembly GCA_036024295.1). Classification (NCBI taxonomy): domain Eukaryota; kingdom Metazoa; phylum Chordata; class Actinopteri; order Centrarchiformes; family Percichthyidae; genus Nannoperca; species Nannoperca obscura. The sequence goes on from JAVQJL010006759.1 coordinate 3,532, forward strand.
CATCAAACCAGAGATGTTACTGACGTTATAGAGGCCTCGAAGCTGTTTGGTGTTTGCTTGTGTGTGTGGGAGGACGGGTGGGCTTTTTTTGTATGTGTATTAGTGTGTGAGATGTTGTCATCTCAGTAGAGCTGTCACTGAAGTGAAAAGTGTGTTTGCGTTGTGTGTGTCTGTGTGTGTGTGTGTGGTGATGGGTGGGCAGAAGAATAAGATTAAAAGTGTGAGAAAGACAAAGATAGACTATTATGGGTTTTTGGCTCATATATAGTGTTTTATGAATAACTCAAGAAATGTTTTTTTATTTCAACACATCCCTCCGTAATCTACCAACCATTTAAATCAGAATCAAAAGGGAAAGTTGTACTCACAAATTGCTCTTATTGTGTGATATTTTTCACTGGAAGGTTCTAATGTTCCTATTTTTAAAAATGAAATATTACCAAAAATAAAACTCACAACAAAGGGAGTAAAAACAAAAAATCTGTCAGGATGAAAGGATTTTTTGTTCCTTCCACCGGTGATCCTTCACTTTTTCATTGAACACTTCCAACAGTATAATCGGTCTTTCAAAACTATGTTGACAGCCTGTCACTCATCTTAATATTTGCTCAACGGTTTAATTTAGTGCACCTACATAATGAGACAGATTGAAAAATAGAAAAAGAAAAAAAGTTTAAAAGTCTATTAGGTCAAGCTCCAAAAACACTGCAATTCCCATAATGCAGTAAGATAGTTTCATAATGTCTCAACGTGAAATTACCTGGGGGGGCACAGGCCTGCTTGTTCTCTCCAATGGGGAACCACTTGAACACACAATCTCAACACACTCCAAAGCTAAATCCACTTTGAAGCTGAGTCATATACTGCTCTGCGTGATGAGAAGGAAACTTCCTGGAGAACCACAGCGTTCTCCTTATAAATCAGACAGGAGGCCGTCACATTTCACTCCACAAAAACCTTGACCTTCCAGGTTAACCTGACCTCAGATACGCCACAGTAAATCAAAGTGCTGCTGGTCGCAGGTTGACAAGCTGATAGGTGCAGCTTGCTAAATGTTCAATGTGGATAAATAATTAATTATCAGGCTCCAATGTTACAGCCTTACTAGAAAATTTTATTATAACTCTTATATACGTCCAGTTTGTAGCACAGGCTTTTATTTAAAAGTATTGAGTCTAGGGCAGTCTCGTGGGCCAGAGTCTCGCGGCCTAGAAGTTTAAGGCGCTGACCATGAACTGCAACGTCCAAACGGGGACATTTACTGAATGTCAACCTCCCTTATTTCCTGTCTTCTCTCTACTACCAACTTATTAATAAACTGATAAAATGTCCAAAAAGATACTTAAATAAAAAGAATAAAAAGTAATTTAGGGTTATTTTTTTTAACTTCTTTGCAAAAAGCTCCTTCCAAAGGCACAGAAGACATTATACAGCTATTTTTACAGGCATTAAATGATCTCCCAGGGACACGTGGATGATTTGGGAGTCTATCTTCTCATCAGCTGTATTGACCAACACGCCAGTCAAATAGAAAGCAGCAAAAAAAAAAAGCATTAAAGTTCAACTCACAGCTGCATAATCAGATAAAGGTGGTCCGGACTCTCGTAGATGTCCTCCAGCGCCACGATGTTCTCATGCTTGATCCTGAGAAGCAAAGACAAACCACCAGTTAAGCTTTTTATTTCAAATGTCGTACATCACGTAACCCATTAACAGAATTAAATGACTTTTAGTCCTGAGGATTGCTGCTGAACTGCCTCCGCATTAAGTTTCTCCCACGTTAATGAACACAACTGATAATCCAGAGTGATACTCTGACAGTGTTTTACCTAGGATGATTTATAATCCAGACTTCAGTATCCAGATGTTTTACCTTGGTTTCACAGCTGATAATCTCATCTCATCTCAAGGTCCATTTAGTACCTGGGTTTTTTTATGCTTTTGATAATATTACATGATCTTCATCTTCAGACAAAGTTTGCCAAGTTGTCATGGAAATGGTCAAAGATCCTTTTATTATTTTGCCCAGTTGCCCCAAACATCATCTGCTGATGAAGATCATGTGATATGATTGAAAGCTTACTAACAGCCACTAAACGGATCGTGAGGTGAGATTGTTACGCCAACCGCTTCATTATACACATTGAATTGAGATGTTTTTTGCAAAGAATTCACTTTCGCACCAAGAATCTTTTGTTTCCTCCCACCACAAATCTAACCCACAACCTTCCAATCACAGGGCGGCATTTTGATCAAAAGCCTTTTTCCGCTCGTATTTCTGCTCATTCCTGTCAGTTCTCTTCTCTTCTCCATGGTTACAGCGATATGTGTGTTTCCATCCTTCTGTGTGTGGGTGTACATTCGTTATCATTACCTCATAGTCTCTCTCTCTCTCTCTTTCTCTCTCTCTCGTGGAAGTGTGTGTGTTTGTGTGAGTGTGCTTTGATGTTAGTGTGTGTGTGTGTGTGTGTGTGTGTGTGTGTGTGTGCCTCAGGTAATAATGATATTAAAACAATAACAACAATCATAATAATCTCTCACACAAACACACAGAAGAATGCACAGCAGGCGCACAGGTGCGAATCTTATTATGGAGCTTGTGACCTCAGCAACGGCAGAGCTGAGATGTGACTCATAAACACACACACATGCACACACGCACACGCAGGGGGTGCTGGTTGAAAAGGGGTACTCTGTGTGTGCATTCGAGCCCTGCCTGGGATAATGAAGAGCTGGCAGCAAACAGTCTGAGTATAATGGCAGAGTAGAGCATTTAGAAAAAAGCCTCTCATGCGTTACAGGCTTGCTGCTACACTCAGTTGCTCTGATTCATGGATTTCTGCTGCGTGTGACCTCCATTACAGCTGTGCACAGCTGGGCCTGCTGCCCACTGACAGATGGAAAGTGTGGCATTTTTATCTGTTTTTCAACATTATTCAACATTAGCTTCGATAAGATGAACAGAAAATTAATCAGCAACAATTTTATCAAGTAAAATGCCAAAACGTTCTGCAAATTCCCCAGTCTTGATTTCACAACACATTTTCTGTTTCTACAAAAAGTACAAACAACCTGTGCATTCATTCTGATTACTTCGATGTCTCATCTAAATCTAGAAATTAACAGAAGGCAAAAGCATTTCTGTTTGTAGACATTTAAAAAAAGCATCCCATTAGGAGCTGGATGGTCTGGAACATGTTCAAATAAATGTTGAAAATCAGCTGTCAGACAACATGTGACACTCTGCATGTTACTCAGCAACTTTCAGAACTGAAATCATTTCATCAAAATCCAAAGCTTTTATGGTCTGTTAGGTTAGATACATTGAATAACTGCTGTTGGTTGAAGGCTGAATAACCATCACAGCGGTATCTCAGAGGATTGTAATCTCAATTTTTTACCATTTAAGTAATATCTTGATGCAATTTCTGTCAACTAATGACACCACTGCTTTGCACATTGGCTATTTTTAGCAACTGGGCTGAGACACTCCCTGCAAATGTTGTACCATGGGAAACGAGGAAGAAATGTCAGCTATGAGGATGATGCTGCTGGGTCTCTACCTACTGTAACATAGGGGGAATGTTTTGTGTCTGTTCCTGCAAATTAGGACCAAATTTCTCAAAATGAAATCTTGATATTTCTATAATTTTTCCCACCACTGTGGAGACTGCCAGTCTGCTCACTTATGCACTCATTTGTTTACACTAATGACGCTCATTTGTCTAAATGAATGCCCGCGTCTCTCCTCCATTACTGAAGGAAATTCTCAATTTTCTCCGATCTTACACGGTACAGCCAAATTAACAAATGTATTATATTTAATAGCATAAAGCATCATGCTTGTGAGTAAGAGGGAGACAAAGAGAAGAGTCCTTGTTGATGTTTTTTTTGTGAAAGTTTTCTGTAGGAGGTGCACTTTACCTCCATTGCATGTTTACCAGCTGCTTGTGCTGACTAACCATCTAGTTATTCCCATAGATCTGCATGATGTATCCAAACATGGCCGCCCATTGATTCCAATTATAATCTGCTCACCTGCGGCACTTTTTCCAACAAACACACGCCCTGTGTAGTCAACTGCATAAAAATAACAGTGATGATGTGACTCTTGGTGGCCGTTAAAAAGACATTACACTGGACCTGAAGGGTTGAATCATGAATATTTAAAGAGTAGGCCGTTTGCCAATGACTCCCAAACTAACATATGTAGGTGTACCAGACCTTCGTATGTGTTGTACGTAAATGGAAAAGATTCAACAGGCTCAATAAATATCCACAGTATTAATATCCTGTGCAAAATCACATAAAATGGCTGCCATGGCTATACTATAAGAAATGTAACCATGAAAGCAGCTTCAGCTAGCATCATTGCCTTGTCCATTCAGAACTATAAGCACACCGTGTCGAGCTGCTGTTTGGATAAGCAGTAATGAAACATTTCCTGCACCCTTTAGTGCACTTTGTGTAATATTATTAAAATCTGGCGTTTTCCTCTCTTGTGTTGTCATTTCCCAACAAGATGGTGTCACTTCTGTCAAAACCAGCCACCCTTCCTGACCTCTTCTCTTATGGATGCAGCCAGTAAAAGTGCATGCTTTTTTCAACAGACTGGACCATTTATATTTACTTTAAACTCCAACAAAGAACACACGGTATCCAAATAGAATTGACAACAGGGGATCTGGTGGTTGATATTGTGCAGCTGTTTAGTGCTCAGACAGACAGAAGTGTCAGTCGTGATGTGTGTATGCCTATGTGTGTGTGGAAGGTGGGCCGTGGATCGTGACCTGGGGGCGTTTTATTTTGGGGTGGAGGGGCGTGGGTGGGGGGCTGGAGATTGGGGGTCGTGATGTGTAGAAGAGAGAGGAGATGCACAGTTGCCCCGGTAACCAGGAATTAGGAGGCTTATGTGCGTGTGTGTTTGTCTAACTGCACTCACTTTCTCAGCACGGCGATCTCGTTCTCGATGCTGCTCTCCTTCCCCTTCAGAGCCTTTTTAGGGATGCACTTCACCGCAAACATCCGGCCAGTCAGCCTCTCCTGGGCCAGGACCACCTCGGAAAACGCCCCCCTGTGAAAGCACAAAACAAGAGGGCACGTATGTTGCAAGCAGGTAATTTATTGGACAATGTAACCCTCCATCTTCTGATGTCCTACTGGTTTTTACATTCAAGTTTCACGATAAAGAAACAAATTGCATTCTGCCAGCTGTGTGGGGGTCGGGGGTGGGGCTGTACACCCTGCAGGGGTCTAGTCTAAAAGCAATTCATCAGTAATATAGAAACTCATGTAAAATCCACATCCTCACATAAACCAGCATGATAAAAACGAGGCGCACATCGAGTGGATATTCTAGCAGTAGCATTGAGGACAAAGATATGCTGTCTGTTAGCAGTTAGCAGTCCTATCTTGACTTATCCCAACACGTATCATTTCTACTGCATACATTAAATCCGCATTTTGACCAGGAATGAAACATCTGCAAGCACCAATCCTTAATGAAATAATTCCAGACAAGCCCAGGATAACTTCTACTTTTAGTCCCTAGTATAATCAAGCTCCAAAAACACTGGATCCTACATTTCCCATCATGCAACTGAATAGTAGGCAGCACGATTAATTGAAATGCAGTCACAACAGACACACAATGTGAAAGGAATCCCCCTTCATAACTGACTGCATGAAGTCAAAATGGACCGCAATAAACATTTTTTTATTAAAATATGTGCCCCTAAGAATTGTGGGAAAATGTGAATTCAGTTGTTTTTCCTTTCAGATCCCATTTACAGCAGGTACAGGCTTTGATCATCTTAATATGCAGAAAATTACACTGCAGTGGTAATAGGATTGGATCTGCCAAGTGTAACATTAAAACCTTTTTTATTTATTCACTTAGAACAATGGCTACGGTTGGAAATGTTTTTGTTTCTTGCCTCATAAAAACTGAACAATAATCACACCACCAATATGTGTGTGCATCAGGAAGACATCTGCCTTAAGCTGCACCATGTTGCATCAGAGTAAACGTTTCTCTCTCCTCATCTCTTCTATCAATGAATCTCTCCCTTCCTCTGTCTCTTCCTGTACAACATCCAGGCTACCTGCAGCTGACACAAATCCAAATGTATAACCTTTTAAGACCATGCTCAATGCCTGATAATATTACATTTAAGACCACAAGAAGGCTCTTTTAAGGCACTTCATTGCCTGGCTGCTTGCTTTACTTATGGCCTTTAGTCCCATATGAGCTTGTACATAGCTTGAAATCCTCAGCCAGAGGTATTTTTTCAGGCTTCGAACTAAGGGGGACAGAAACTGTTCATTCAGGGCAATAAGGCTGTAGAACGACCTGCCTGTTAAAATAAGGCTGACTGAGTCAGTATCATCTTTTACATCTCTTTGTAACACACTTTTATTATTGTTTAGTGCAGTAACTGATTTTCTTTGTGAAAGTTTTAAAACAACATTCACGTTATCACCTTAAATTGTTGTGGTGAAGGTGTTAGCAAACAGTTACATATTTGCACATCCAGCAGACACAAAGCAACATTAGCATTCATTTGGAGGCGTGCTTCTGTCCACCTGATGAATGTAAGTCCAGTATTCACTCACATATATATATATATATATCATGTTAGCATGTAATTAATACAGGTGATTCATTAACCATCTAGCGCAATCATCAGGTCATAATTTGTCAAATACTTTACTTTATCAATGTCATGACAGACTGCAGACTTTACACCTGCTATACAGTATAGATAATAGATCATCTATAGATCTATTTTGTAGATAATATATCCATCTGTAATGACTCGTGTGATATCACCATCATCAGGTTAGAATTTCCAGTTTTTCCCAATACTTATGTGTACAATACAGCTGAAATTTGTGGTTAATGATAATAATAAATAAATAACAAATATTTTAAATTTAAATGGTGGCCACAGCTAACATTACATCTGCTTAACTTCACAATGGTTGCACAAAGTACAACAAGTACAAAATGTCAAAAAGATTGTTATTAGAATTAACACAAAAAAGAAAGAAAAAAGCAGTCCGGTTTATAGGGAAGAATTTAAAACTACACTAAACCAATGGGAGCAATAAAAAAAGAGCAAGAAAGTAAGGGACAGTCCAACTATGTTTGAAGATTGCTCTACTAACCTTGTTCTGTTCATTAAACATTTAAATCTAATATCTTTCAAGGCCTTGTATTTGCACCAGTCAAGACTCAATTCATGAATGAATTTCCATCTCTCCATCTTGCACACCTGCCTGCTTGGAAAATGGATTTCACACCAGGTCGTCTTTCATGGAGTCGACTGCCACACTGAACCTCCAGCACACCTTCTTCCTCCTCCTTGCAGTGGGTTTCATTGGGTGTGTATTTGAGCTGCAAGTTTGTTTGTTGTAAGATCCTGATTCAAGAGGAAAGAGGCTGTTGTGAAAGAGCTCTCTATTACATCTGTATGTGAGTGCTGCTGTACAGAAAGCCCCTCGATGCCCATTTAATAAGCCGCGCAACTGCTGCAAGATCAACCAACCTTAAGAACACCAGCGCACCATCGCACGTAAAAACACGCAGAGAAAACAGTGTGTTGCTTCCTGAAGTGCTTGCCCTTGGTTCTTTTCTCTAGTCTCTCAGCAAGAGTTGTTCTTCTTCTCCCCTTCATTCCCTCCTCCTCTCCCTCCCCCTGTCCTCTTCACCTCACGCTCCACACATTTTGTCCAGTGGCAAGGGATCATACACTGCCGGTTGCCCCTGGTGATCAAGGTGGACTGCCCGGGCAACCCGACCAGATTGCTTCAACAGACACCTGCTTGCACTGCTAGTGGCTGGGTTTCGGTGACGTCAAAACCAAGACAAAACAAGTGGGCTGCGCTGTGTGAGCTTCACTTACACACAAATGCACACACACACACACACACACACACACACACAAGCTTTTCATTCATCTCCCAGAGAGGGAGAGATAGACTGATACATACATGAATGAGCATCCACTGGGTGTCTTCTACCAAACCGACAATACATGAACTCAACCTTAATCTGCACTAAACTCCCCTCTCCATAATCCCCATAATCCCACAATTATAACAGTAGAGAGCAAACACATTATCAGCAGCATTACCACGCAAGTTCACTTTGATGATGTGATGATGAAACTATGTTTTCAGAATGCCTGCTTCCTCAGTCACTACAAAATGACGACTCTGCTACATTGGGGTAATTACTGTAAACAAACATTTCTATTGCATTGCAGACAACGGGTTATCGTAACTCTCACACCAGTGGTGTAATTATGGCGCACAGTGACAGCTTCAGTTCTTACGTGCTACGTATTGTGATTTTGTGAAGTAAATCCAGGATTTGAATTGGAGGTGAAAAGAAGAGTTACAACTGTTAAAAGCCACTATAGTCCATTTTTATATAATGACATTGAATCAAATGACTAAAGTTAAATTGGACGCTTACAGTGATGAACCCATAAAATATTATATTTACTCTACCTAATTTATGTATCATTGTCTTTCAACTGTGGAAATGTGACCAGGGCAGACAGCTCTCTCCGCTGCCAGCATCAAAACAACAATTGAGGGAAAGGATGGTGTTCATCCCTCCAGTATGATTCCAGAGATTTGGGGGAATCTTTTTTAAGGAGCACTGAAGCTCTGCTGGCGGCTTACACTTTACTAAGACACTTTATGTTGGTTTTCTCCTTTAATCTGTCAGCCTCGTGGAAGAGCCCTTCGTAAACTGCAGCGCTGACCGGAACCTTTCCTGCTTTTAGAGCCATAATCGCAACAGGTTATAGGAAAAACAGTTAGCAAATATTATAATGCAACAAAAGCGACACCAGTAAATAAATGATTTGTTCATCATTTGCATTTACACACTCTGTTTATTCATGCCGAGTATAATGTCAGAAAGGCAGGAAGACGTGAAGCTGAAGATGAAAAGGTCAGGAGGGTGTGTGTGTGTAATAAATAATAAATAAGATTGCAGGTTCACAAACATGCGCGCACACACACACAAACCACTACCACAACAGCAGGAATACAGCATGGTCCACTTCACATTTTGTCAACCCTAAATATATTTGCTTGCCAATACACACACACACACACACACACACACGCACACACACTAAAGGACCCATAGGGTTCATTTGATTGGAGACAGGGTGCTTGTATAACATCTGGCAGCTGAGTTCACAAACTGGACTAGGTTTGTGTGTGTGTGTGTGTGTGTGTGTGTGTGTGTGTGTGTGTGTGTTTGTCGAGGGTTGACTAGCTGGCAGTCCCCGCTTGCCGTTACCCGCGGCAACAACAATTGCATTTCCTCCTGTATGAACCTGTGTAATTGTGTCAGTTGAGCTCCACTGCCTCTATCAGTGCGCCGAGCAGGAAATGTATTGACAGCAATGGTGTGTGCTTCCGTGTGTTTGTCTCCATCAAGCACATATACAACAGCGAAACAGCGACACACACACACACACAACTACATGCAAGTATAACTACACACACACACACACACACACACACAGTGTAAGACAGAGAAACATAGACGAGAATAGGCTGACAAGGTGACAGTGACACATTTAACATGGAGACTGACAGCAGCCATCAGTGTTTCTCAATGTCAAGCTGAAAATACATTCATCCTAAAAAGGTTGTTCAGTCATCAGGTTCTTCTGCGTTTTACTGAAGGGAAAAATCCACCTGGCACCGTAAAACTGCTAAAAAACAGACTGTAAATGACCTGGCACTATTTCCAATAAAGTGTGGTAGTGGAAAATTTTCAGCAATCTTACAGCAGTGGTTTACTTCAGGTTTTGATGTCACCCCGTCTGAGTCAAAGAGCTTCTTTTTGAGAGCTACCATGAAACAGTCATACACAGAGACATCCATTATAGGAGAGGGTAGGATTAAATCCACACCACTATGTTTTCATTGTATAATGGTGTTTTAAAACAAAAACATTCTCCGTCCACATAAGTATAAGCAGCATTACATTATATTATATTATAGACAGCAAGGTCAGCAACACCTGTAATGTGTTATGCATGTTGAATTAACTGCTGGTTTGTAAAGGCTGTTGTTGCTTCCAGAAAAAGTGTCACATGACAGGGGCGTGACGAATCAGGGAAGGACGCGTCGTGGCTGATAAGACCCAATCAGGAAGCAAATGTGGGTGTACGCGTCATTGATTTAAAATGGCTCAATAGGACGCTAGGTGTACATGCTGCAAAAGTTAGGCTTTTAAACTAAGACATATTAGTGGGGATGTTGCCCAGCATGGTGGGAAAACAGACCAGAATGCAATGCAGCAGCATGATGAGTTGAGCTATGATTCAAACAAAGACTGCTGAATGATCACACTTTGACAACAAGGAAACATGTTCCTGCCCCTCTTTACTGGCTGGACTAAGCTATGATAAGACTAAAAGCTGATATACTCAAACAACGTTAGCTCTAAGACTGTCCTCAGGGACACACATGTTTAGCTTGTTTGTTGAGTTGATTATTCTGTATCTGTCTCTTGATCATTCTTACTGTAAAAACTGTCTTCCTGCTGTCCTCACTCACTAACATATCTTACTGGTGCTTTGTTTGGGCCTTGAATAGGACACATAGGGTGGAAACTACCAGCCTGACTAAACTCACATGCTTGCTCCCTATAAAAACAGTGTAACCAGGTTCCTTATTGCCCTCTCACTATACTTTGACACCCTTTGAGTGCAAATCAGTGGGTCCTTTCTGCACAAAGCTTAATAAATACTTAAAAGACTTTGGTGATTCAGAGACTCTTATTTTTAGATTTCCACCACACAATAAACATACAAAAAGTACAGCTGTATTGTACAACGACATTTTGACCTGATGATAGTGCTAGATGTTAATTTAGGGGGTCACCAGAGTCATTACTCTATATATTATCTGGGAACCATTAATATATGTTGGGATATTTCAATCCAAACCAAAGTGACAGACCAACAGACCGACCAGTGTGTTGTCAACCATGTTTTCTTTTCTATAAAAGGATGAAACAATGATCTACATCGACCAGTTCTCTGTGTTGAGATGCTCTCTGGATTTCAGAGACGAGGCAGAAGGTGGGGACAAAAATGATGGCCAAACTCCAGGCAATCATGGGCAACACCTTGCACCCCCAACATGAAACCCTGAGTGCTCTGGGTGGCTCCTTCAGTGGCAGGCTGCTCCATTAGCAGTGTGGGAAGGAACACTAGCGTAGGTCTTCTGTGCCCACTGCTGTCCGACTGTTCAATCACCACTGTTCTCAGTGGACCTAAACAACTACAGGGGTGTAAGTCAATTGGATTACTGATGTCTCTGCTGCAAGAGCAATAACTGTATTTCATGATGCAAACACTTCTACCCAAGGACACAGGACACTTTACCCACCCCTCAGTTCCAGTCCACCAAATGCAATTTTAGTATTTAAAGTCTCGATACACATTGTAGTAACAATTTATGTATGGTGTTTTTACTATTTACCTAGGTAGTCTAGGTGTACACAGTGCCTGAATTGGACCAAAAAAGGTACCAGTACCCTACTACCCTATTACATGACATGATTCAATTCAATTCAATTCAATTTTATTTACACTACCGTTCAAAAGTTTGGGGTCACATTGAAATGTCCTTATTTTTGAAGGAAAAGCACTGTACTTTTCAATGAAGATGACTTTAAAC
>JAVQJL010006764.1:0-51891 GCA_036024295.1 Nannoperca obscura
ACACTAAATGAGGAGCAAAGAACCAAAAATATACCTGACCATTTATTTAAAAAAAAACTAATGGAAATAATCAAGTCTAGATTTCTTACAGAGTATCTTTGGACTACTTTGAAAGAAAATTGCCTGATGCCTGATGCAGCATCAATAAACCCTTCACTCACCTGATGAAGCATCAATATTTCACATAATCAATTTCGTTGAAGGCGGTTGATTGAGGGCCTGAAATTCATTTTGAGATGTTGCAGTCAATAGAGTTTAAAATATTAAAGTGTGGCCAACCTCAATCCACGAGGTTATGCTGGCAAGATGCTGGATAAGAAATAACCGTTATTCTCTTATGCAGTTATGATTGGCATTTGAGAGAGTGTAGTCTTTATCTGTGCATTAACATGTAACCCCAACAGAGTAATAGGTTTTTACTGTGAGCTGCTGCTTTAGTTTGGTGGTTTCTTTGTTTCTGTTTGTGGATATTAAAGGCTGAGTTGATACTGTGTCATACCACTCCTGGCTTTGTTTACATTGTGATGCACCTTTATTCCAATCCAGAGTGTGTACATTGTTTTATGCAAGTAAGCCCTTAAACTAGCTCCATCATCAAAATGTCCCTTTGTCCAGTACTTTGGTTTATGACCAAATACCTGCACGTAGAGTGACATTCCTATCAGATTCAGTTGTACATGTGTTGATTATCAAATGTCAGCTTGGTGAACTCTATACCTGCTACACATCAGCATGTTAACATTCTCAGTGTGAGCACTGTGTGCTGTTAGCATACTGACATGAGCATTTAGCTCAAAGCACAGCTGTGCCTTAGTACAGTAACAGACATGCAAAATCTGGCACTCCCCAACGTACATTTCTGGTCTTTGCAAACTGAAAATAAACACAGATCGAATAAATTATTTATTTGTAGAAAACGTTCATGAAGCTAAACACCCGCAATGTACAAACACAACAGAGTCTCTGAAGTGTACCGGACTGATGTTCGCTGAACAAAATCACATGCTAGTGGTAGATCATGTTTCTTCATGCAAAGGCAAAGCACTGGCAGGTGTGAAGGGAGCAAAACTCTTTGACAGAGGAAGCCAACATTTAAATATTCACCCAGAGGGTGAAGAGAAGGGGGCAGGAGTTAAGGCCATTTGCACTGACCCCAAATGTATGCAGGTCCAATATTGGCCCACTCTTTAGGCACGACCAGATGTTCTTGCACATGTATTGGTGTGAACACTCTAAAAGGTGCCTGCACTGCAGGACACTGCTTGTTTTTCTATCATTCATCACCCTGGTGTCACAAGTCATTATTTAGTGGTTGTTTTCATAAATGAAGGGCAGCCTAAAGCTTGAAGATGTATGGCCACACCTGATTGGATGTGATCTCCACTTCCTGTTGTATGTGTGGCCAGACCTTAGAGTTTGTTTTTCTTTAATTAGGGTTAAGATATTCTCTATTTTCGAGTGGGATTTCTTTACCTCGTCAAGGTCTATTTGTGAGTCAAACAATGACAAAGATATATTCCACACACGGTTGAGCTGCCAATTTGCCAATAGCCTCACTAGACATTGTGTGGGTGTTTGCCCCTTCTGCAAAATATGAGCTGGCACTCTACAAACAGAGAGCTTCCTTCAGGATAATTTGGTCCTCAGGGATGGACTTATGAGCCATTAACAAACTTCCTTCTGCTGTTCCAACGGGCTGTGATTGTAAGGAAAACTAACACTTAAAAAACTTAATTTTCCCTCCTTGTTTGGTCGACCTGATTAGCAGACTGCTAATTCTCTTCCCTGGTGCAATTAATCACATTGACACCGGTACTCCGGGCTTTGTCGGTGTCTTCATTCTCACTTTCCACAGAGCTGCTTGTAACCGGTGTGCTGAAGGCACATCAGAAAGTGTTATTTGTCATCTCATTACAAGGGTTCAGAAAACTGCTAAACAAAAGTCCAGAATGTCACATCTTTGATTCTTTTATTTGGGTATTTTTCTTGAAGCAATGTGGGGAAATGTCTGTTCATTAGGGTTTAAGTTTAGCAGTTTTCTAGAAACAAGTGCCATTTCTTGACACAGAGATAAAAGAGCAAAATGGAGCGCTCTGTCTAAACTGCATGATGCATTTCCTGTGAAATGGAAACCTGTATGAGAGCATGTAAGCATGCTCGAGGCTATATTGCTGTATGAGTATACCCATTAAATCTCATTAGAATGACGATTTGGGACATTGTATGTGTATTGAGTGTTGCCTTTTTGGCTTCTACACAGCTAGAAACTGTAGTGGAACTCTACTGTTGTCGTGATCTCATTTATTTTATATTATTGGACCATGAATGGGGCAAAATTTAACAAAAATCATTAAATTATCTCACCACTTTACTAGCTTTTTATAAAATTAGAGTTCAGACTGTATGTGGACCCCAGAAAGATTAGTAACATTTCATGGAAATGAATCTAAACAAATAATAATAGTAAATGATTAACACTTATTTTCAGTTGTCTTTTTGTTGCCTCTCAAATGAGGAAACAAGCTCACATATTTACTGCACTGGTAAGATTCAATGATTCCACACAAGTGTTTTCAATTACTGGTTGATTAGACTTCTTTTCAGGTCACCAAACTCCAAATACCAACAAAAAATGGCTGTGTTCCACTTAGCTGTGTCAGTTTGCTGGGCTCCATGGGATGACATGGGTGGAGATGATATTCAAACAGCAGCAGGTGTAGATGCCGTAGTAACACTTTTTAAAACACGTTTAAACTAGAAAATAGATAAATATAAGGATGCATGTAAGAAAGCTTGAACTAGCATGAAAGGAGAAGGTGTCCCGCCTTAACAGGTGCACCAAGACATTAATCAAGGCAAGTCTACACACAACCACACAGTCATTAGAGCTCTAATCAGCCACAGCAAGTGAAAACACCTGTAGATGTAAACCATGGCTGTGTATGCCTTTAAAGTAGTGTCTGTCCCAAAAAGCATGTTTATCAGAGCTCACTGGGACACACTAATACTGTACATGGCATCGCCCAGCTCAAATGAGTTGTTGGAACAAGTGAGTAGGATCAGCCATACAGTATTGCACTTACAATCAGATGACATTAAACAAAGCAGGAGCTGAGAGGAGTAAAACCATGAATAAAGCAATAAAAGCATGTAGGTCTACTGTATATAAAAGAGAGCTAACATTATATTGCCCTGATGTTTTCTCTCTGATAAGATTTTTACTGATGGAACATATTTCTCAAAATCTTTGATATGATAAGTATGAAAAGAATATGATATTTATGTTGTCACTGTCATATGTGATATAGTAGAGTCCCATGAAGAAGAACACATTGTGCTAACATTGTTAATATTATGTGGTAACCAGCTTTGTAGGTTCTGCCATAACTCTGTAGTGCTTTGACATTAATTCATATACATAATGCAATACAGTTAATTCTTTTAGCTAAAAAATGATCAGGCAGCAAAATTCCACTTTTCTGCATGTTAAGGATTCCTGAGTTTCTTTTCTAAATCCTGCACACTTCACCTTTAATGCAAAGTATCTTTAAAAATCAATTGTCCAAAAAACGAATGGTACGGACGATTACTTTATTGCCTTCTCCGTAATCATCTTAGTAATGATTGCCTTGAAAATGCAAGTAATGTGGGGGTAATAATGTTACATAATGTAGAACAAGCTTCAGTGAGATGCATTTCTTTCTACCGAATAAAAGTGTACCCCCTCTGATGTCTGAAATGGACACTGAATGGGAATTGTTTTAAAAGAATGAAGGATAAAGTTCCTAAAAAGTTGACAGGACTTCTACGCACAAATGATGTGCTTTAATTGCTACCCGTTTTTTGCATCAAATGATCCAGCTGTCACCAAATTCGGCGCAAACTTGAACTGCTCAAAGTACATTTATGATCCTAGAAAGTTATCCTGTCACAAATGTCACCTTTCCACATTGATGGTGGCACTCTCGCTGCTACCCACAATGCTAATCTAGTCACTGTGGGAACAACTAGTTCAGCGATATCAGAGTTGGTGTTTGGTAACACAACTTTAGTATGATTTTGGTGAGAACATGTCCAAAAGTTTAGAGCTGGGAGTTTTACACATTTGTTTTGTAACTTTTTGAACTTCTCACTGAGGTTTTTGGAAATGGTTAATGAATTGCGTCACCTTCCAGTACTCGAAATGGCAAGCCTGCTGTTGTTTGAGAGGTCAGGGGCCAATCTGGGCATCAGAAAGTCCTGGAAGCCTAATGTGACAGTGCACCTGCCTTGCATTTCAATCCTCACACCCCAAACCTCGCACCAGACCTCGCCATCAAAGAGCTCAGCCCGCGCTGACTCACATGCAGCAACAGCCAGGACATCTGTGGAGTTTTGGCAGCGTGTGTGTGTGTGTGTGTGTGTACATGTGTGCACGTTCGCTTGTATATATGTGTGTCTTTGCATCCAGACAGTGTGTGAGACCTCACATTCCAGCCAACACTGACTCTTACTCAGGCTGTCTCTGGCCGGCAAGCCACTGGGAGCATGTTACAAGCGGCGGCCATGTCGGAAGCAAAGGCCTGTGGCTGTGTCCTGGCGGTCTGCCGGGAATCACTTTTACGGGATCCTGCAAAACAAAAAAATAACGTGTAAACTTACAGTACACGCACACTCGTATTTATTTTGTCTTTGTCGCACTGCAATAGGCACACAGGCAACCCTCCGCTGCATGAATATTCATTTGCAACTGTGATGAGCTGTGACATGCTTTCCTGGCAGTGCTCTGGGACCACATGGCCGGGGTGTTAGAGGAAGAGAAAGGCCGTGTCGGAGCGTGTTACTCATGCCTGCCTCATTCAATTGGATCCAAGCACGATGGTCGGATTTCTCAATCTCAGATGGATTCCAGACGTTCCCTTAAAGCAGCTCCTCCCCTTCCTTCACTCTTAGATTTCAAAAGAGGGACTTCAGGGCCGGTTGAGGCTCCAGGGTGAGGGGATATATGTGTATGTGTGTGTGTGTGTGTGCTTGCAATATGCACATGTGGAAATTTAACAGAAGAAAATGGAAACCATGTCGATGAAAAGGTGCACCTTGCTCTACATCTCGAGCACATTTCTCAAATATGAACCAGCGCTTCTGGGTAAAATGCTATCCGCTGAGCCCACTTTAACGAGTTGTTGCTTGTGTGCGGCGGCGGCGGCACGGGGAAGCTGGCATGGCCGATCATGGTGGAACAATGCCGCCTTTCCACGGTTGCCCATTGTGCACAGATCTTTGCATTGTTCGGTCCCCCCTCATCCCCTTCGCCACTCACACCCAGCCAGCTGGCACGGAGATGGCAGCGCCGTTGACAAGGTTCACAATACCCCCTCTAGTCCACGCCACAATAGAGGGACATGGACACAGGCACCTCTATGGCACACAAGAGGCTGAGGAGGGGATACTGGGGCCTCACAGGCAGGTGTTGCTGCCAACGTCTCAGTGACGTGTTGGTAGCTTTCAGCGCTGACAAGGGGCTGGCAGAGTGGTTTCTTCTTTTAAAATCCACATTGTTCACGCGGGACTCTAGAGGATGAGTGTTTGTGTGCTGTTTTTTTTTTTTTCTCAGAGAGATGTGGAGCTTAGTCTCCTCTCTTTTTCACTGCACACACATGCAGCAAAGAGAGGTGCACACACACATCCACAAAATCCAACTTCTTCTCCTCTCTGTCTTCCTGCTCTGTTCAGCATATTGCATTATTGCACTGACTTTAGACTTTTGTCAACACTTATCAATAAGAGAGAAGTGGCAGCGTCACATGTCTTGGCAAACTGGATGGAAAAGGAAAGTTGTTTTAATTTTCTGAGAGGCAGAATGTTGAGGTACTTCAAGTCTCAGAGAGTCTGAGTGACAGCTGGATGCCAGTGTGCTGTTCCTCCAGTCATGATAAGGTGTTTTGCGGCGGGTGTCGTATTTGTCTGGGCGCTCTTGCCAGCGCCTGAGCTGCTGGTTTGTCATTTCATGAGGAGCTTCAGTGTCTCTGGGAAGCTTCGACTGGGTTACACAAAGTTGATGGGTGTGTGACAGCACTGTCAAGGTCCCTGAAGGTCATGTTAAAAATATTTGACAAAAAATAGAATCCACAACTACAAAATAAGACTAAAACACATATAAATAGTTGTTTGCTTTCATGTCTACTAGAAACAGTTTTTGCTCTTATGTTTAACTATTCAGATCCTTACATTTCTGCTCTAAAGACTTAAAAAGACTTTTGCCCGAAATCCCCAGTCTTTGCATCAGAGGAGAAGGCGTCAGCTCGTTGGAAACACTCCATGGCGTCACACAATACCAGAATGACTGTTTGATTGGTTGTTTTCTGTTATTTATTTATTTCCTTTAATGGCAGGTTGCAATTTAGAACCTTTTCACCCGTGGACACACAATGTCAAATGTTAATGAATGTGCTTGCATAAATTCTGAGGAGTTCTGTTGTCAGACGACTGCTGTGTGTGAATTTCATTACTGTCACAGCAGGTAAACAGCAGGCCAGTGGCAGCACCAAGATGGTTTTGATGTTGAGATGTTCCACTGCCTCAGGTTTTCCAACATGGCCATGTGGCTGCAGTGACATCAAGACTTGTGTGGAGGCAGAACCCAACAGTCAACCTGACTCATAGATTTAAACTAAATTAACAGTCATTTAATACATTTTTGTCTCCATATGTGGTGGCATTATAAACGTTTTTATCCAAAGCAAAGCATAGTCGGTGCCAAGACATTTTGCACAGACACTCGTGGTTATCAGATGACACATCCTAATGACCTTGGTGACCCTCTGACCTTTTCTCTGGCACCACCAGCAGGTTGACAAGTTACGATGCTAAATTAAGATGGTGAACAAGGTAAACATTACACCTGACTGACATCAGCATGTTAGCATTGTCATTGTTAGCATGTTAACATGCTGAAGTTAGCATTTAGATAAAAGCACTGCCATGCCTAAGTGGCATCACAGAACTGCTAGCATGGCTTGTTTACATTGTGTATTTTTATACTTTTTTATTCAACAATGCCCACTTTGGTTCAATTTCAAGTTGTGCTTCAAGTTGCATTTATTTTCTAATCAGTCCTTCCCTGTGGACCCCCCCACCCCACCCCACACACACACCTCACCCCCCCTTTCCTCCCTTTTTCCCTACAACCCCTCCTGCCCCACCCCAAAGGTTCTCCCCTTCTTGCAGCTGTCAGTTCAGCACTTTTATGTGAATTGGTGCTCTTTGAAATGCATATTCTGCAAGGCCCGACACTGGCATGTGTACACTGCTGAGTAATTGTAGGGGCCAAATGTTTAATTACACATGGCAGGCCAAGCAGCAGGAGGCCACACCGCAGCGGGGCTCAAAAACAACGGCCTAGCTTCTCTCGGTCGGACGCGCCAACAACAACCAGCCCCCCCTCCAAAAAAACATACTGAGCGTACAGACGGCAGGCCGAGAGGAGGTGAAGGGAAGGGAGGGAGGGACATTTGTTTTCATGTGTATGTGTGTAAAAGCCGATTTAACTCTTGTATTCCTGTGCAGTTGATGTTTAATCGGTTTAAGTAAAGATATTCTTCAGGAGTGCATTTACCAAGTGGCAGCAACATGCCAAGACTTTAAGTAGCAATACAGGTCACTGAGCAATGCATTCCTTCTTTCCAAGGTGTGCAAACACGTAGTCTGAATATGTTCTTCTGCTGAATGTGCTTAAGCTTTGCATTAGCCCTATGGTTGTCTTCTCAGCAGGCCTGGGGTTTGTCCTGGTTTTGCTAATGGATCCAGACTGGTCCTGGGGAGCTGGGTGGAGGAGGTAGGAATAGGGGAGGGGAGGGCATGGAGACTAGGGCCCAATGTCTGTGACCCACGGGTGGTGGGGTCGGCAGGAGGAAGTGCAGAGCAGTAGGGGAAGTGGGAGCACCTGTGCAGGTCAGTGGCAGCCCGTCAAGCTTAACTAATTTTAAAAATGACCTCCGACCTCCATTCCCACGGTGCATCGGGGCACAGGCTGAGAAAGGTCTGGTCTTCTCTTGCAGCTTGACTCCTGCTTCTAATTACAGGCTAGAACAAAGTTGTTATCTGATTAATCCTCCTTATAAAACCATATCATTGATTGTATCCTTTGGTCGGTGTCGGTACAAATTAGCCCATTAACACACAACAGGGATGTGGCGAGTGATTTAATAAAATGAAGCTAAAGCCGATAATGGCTGCAGTTCCTTGAGTGGTTGACCTACTGTGAGGGATTAGCAAGGCCTGTTGTCAGCCCTACACTGATACCAATGCTCTGCACACACATACAGCTGCAATTAACTGCTAGCATATCCCCATTGACCCTAAATTCTACATTGAAGGTATATGTTTGAAAAAATGGCTAAAATCTCATATTTCAAACATTAATAAATATTAATAAAAAGTCTGAATTTACTTTGCCATTCCTACCATATGGTAACAGTTGATGGATTTACAGCTTGGTGATTGGCTAATCTTGCATGTCAAGATCAAAGACTTAGTGAAATCAGTCTATGTCTGCAAGAACTGTTAAACGACATGCAGAAGCCTTCACATACAGTAGTGTGTCTGTGAACACCTGTGAACATGTGTGTGTACTCTTTATGAGTGTGTCTCATGTGTGTCTGCTGACGTGGTCTGTGTCTGTGTGCCTACAAGCCGTAACACGCTCAAACAATCACGTGACGATTCAACTCCATTTTCAGCCACACTGTGTCACGGGGAAAGGAGAACTGCACGATGTCTCGATGTTACAGTTGTCTCATGTACGTCTTCATGAATAAATGATGTGTATTAACTGTAGTGCAAGTAATATTAAAACTATGCAATGGTAACCAATGCTATTTGTAATTCCAATGCATATTCTTTATTCACTCATTCATGTGATTCACATGAGAACAATAACTACAGTTTTTTTATTACCAAATAAACATTCAGTCAGTATCTTTTCTGAAAATCAAGGCACGGTCAAGGTAAGACTTTTAATTTGAAATTTTAATTAAATCCCAAAGATATTCCATTTAAAATGATGTAAAGGCACTTTCTCACCTTTAACAAGCCGGAACTTTTTTGCTTGTTTATTTCCTTTAAATATGAATTCATCATCAAAAGATAAGTTAGATGCCTAATCAATTGATCTAGATTTGACTTATTGTAGTATTTATTTCAGCTGTAGAAGGATCCCGGATGGTTTTAGCTCTGGTCTTCACGTATTGCAGTTTCCAGAGACCACCTGTCACTCAAACAGTGGGGCCGGTTCTAGTATGTTGTCATCCTTGGTGTGTGATTTCCTGTTGATGCAGATTCTACGGTTTCTGTAGGTTTCTTCCCTGGTGGCTTTCTTTTTCACACTACATATCTTTTTAACTTCAGTTCATTCGACTACCTGCAGCACACTTCAATTGCAACACATCCTGCGCATCAAATGATTCACATCAAATGTGAGAGCTTTCATGAGCTGGCTATAGGTTGTCACACACACACACAGTTATGAAACATTCATTTTTGTGTAATCAACCTCCCTTTAACTTCCATTCCTCTGCAGTGGAAGGACAAGTATTCATTTCAGGATGTGTTTTAAAGTGACTTGACCGGTAAGGGCACCTGAAGGATGGCAACATCAGACAGCAGGTTCTTTTTTCATCCTAACTGTCGGAGCCCTTTGTCGAGGTGCAGGGCCGGCCAGAACGTTTGGCATTCTTGACTTCCTGCCAACTTCCTCGCTCCTTCTTCCCATGCGCTAATGACATTTTTCCTTGTTTGTTGTTGCCATGGCGAAGAGATCATTACCAGACGTGTTGTGTGTTGACACATCTTCTGCTGTGCAAAAGAAAGGGAGGTTGGGGTTGGCAGATGGGTATTGATGACGTCTTGAAGGAAGCCTGATGATGACCACTCACAGGCAGATGTAGACAACAAGAGTGAATGTCAACGTAGAACCCTCACCAAAGTGAACACTGAAAGTGGTGAGAGTTAACAGATCTCAAGATGAAGATTGCATACTGCATATAAAAGTTGTTAAGTTACTTGCAAATTATATATACCATAAAATAGTATGCACTTTGACTTGAATTTGAATTTTCTAAGTCAGTCCTATTTGGTCACATAGTTGTACAATGCCTATAATAGTGCCACATCCTGCATACACTGTGCACTATTGCCCACACAGCAACTACACTGCAAGCCTTCTGTGGGCTGTGGTGCACCTCTCTGTGGAGACTGTGGACTCTTCCATTGTCCAATTCACTTTGTAACTGCACCACATTTAAACTAATGTGCCCTTTACAGGTTTGGGAAAAAAAATATTTTATCTCGTATTCCTTTCACTCAGTCTTGGCAAATACGCTAGGCAAGGACCTCGACCTCTGCAGAGCCAGCATGTGTCGGGCACAGATATGTCTTTTTATCAAAATTGCATTCTTTGTCTTCACCTTACGACCATATTTTTGCCACTTCTAAAGACATCTCTTATATAGGTGACATTTCTTGGTTCAAAAATATTAAAGACTTTCCTCTGAAACATAAGTACAAATACAGGCCTTCATTTTTCATTCAAAATTCATTCCAATGTATTTTAATCAAAACACAGTGAGATTATGTCAAATATATTTTGCCGGCAAGCTAAAAAAATACCAACAGTTTTTTCTGAGTTGACATTTTGGAGACAGCCATCAGTGACACACAAACACACACGCACCTCCTCTATTTCCCACAACTATAACCCCTGAATCCAGCATTCTCCCTCCATTGTTCCTCCACTGCTAGTCATTACCATCATAAAGGCTGCGAGGATATGCATGGTTTCATTCACAAAATCATCTCCCAGTGTATGGGCGATGAAATCTAGGGAGGAGTAGGAAGCGGGAAAGAACTGCCCCAGGAGCAACAACTAAATGAAAACAGCAGTCTCAACCCAAAGCGTGTTCACTCAAGCAGGAACTCACAGTACAAAGGGGCTGTTGTGTGTTTTCAACTACCCTGGTGTTGTACGGGGGCCTTGACCTTAGCTGAGCTTGACCCTAACCTGTAAGAGAAGGGGTTGTTTGTTTGGAAATGACACATTACACCTCATGTGTTGGACGACAAAGCCGCTGTCAGTCACAGCGCCACAACATATCATTGATTCTGGGCATCACTGATTCTCATGAGCTGGTCAGTTTAAACTTTGTCACTGTGTCAGGATGTTTTACCTCGTGATGGCACAACACCTTAATTACTAACAATCTCTTACATATTATCATTATGTAATTTCATTGCATGCCTGGAGCTGCTTTGTGTTATAATTCAGTTTCCCACCAACCTACTTGTTTTTATTTAGAAAGATAAATTGGCAAATAAATTGTAAATTCTCGAAGTTAGCAACATAACATCGCACCTGGGATTTGGATACACGGGCAGTATGTCTCAGTAGGATTAATTCATTTTGGATTCGTTTTTTGTTGACAATAAGAAAAATATAAAATAGCGTTATCTTTTTAAAATAAGCATGGTAGCTATAACCTCTGTGAATGATCATCACATGGGAAGCTGGTCTCTTGAATCAGTTGTCCACAGTGACTGGTCAGCTGAACTGTAAATACCTCGCTAGTGTTTTAAGCCGTTGTCCACTGTTCACTGGTGAGCGAGGCACCCCCACTGCCCTGAAAAACTACGAACATGAGGCAGCACTCAGTGCATGCTGGGCTTTCAGGCCTGCTGGGAAACATAGTGAATTTGAACAATTCTTTCCAGAGAGAGAGGGCAGGCACAGAGAGGATTTGAGCATGGCCTTCTTTCCTTTAGAGTTGAATAAACTACAAGCAGCTAAAGCTACAGGCACCCAAAACATGCTTGGAACAAATCAAGTCAGCAATGAGACAATATGGGTGAAAAACTTTAATTATAAAACATATATCCTGCAGGATATCCCGATTGTTCTGAGCAACGCCTATCGACATCCACCTTAAAGAGTTTCAACAACAGACGTTTATATGGACTGGCTCCTGCAAGCACTTAGACAAATGCAATTTCAGTTTATCGGGCAGAACATACTTTAGCAATCATCTCATTTTCCACTTGGTCTCCCTCTCACGGTCCCAATCTATATTATTTTCACATGCCAATATGGTGATCATACAGCCCATTCACCAGAGGGGAGAAGGATTTGCATACAGGTTCTCATGGTGAATGTTGAGACTGCTATCAGTGCAGGCAGAGTGAAAAACACACATGCACAGACATGATGTGGATGCATACAAACAGATATACTTATGTTTGAAATTGTTTCTTATACATCCCACTTACTTGCAAAGAAACACACAAATATGCAAAATATAGTATGTACAGTGAACACAACTGGTGCGGTACACAGTATATACATATGCTTAAACCTGCATATAACAGAGAGACACTGCACAAACATGCATTTTTTTACATACAAGTATAAAACTAAAATTAAGTATTAATGGGTGTAATGAAAAACACTATTGAGCTGCATTATCGGAAAGTCAGAACCTCACAAAACCTCAAAAAGAGGACCTCAGCACAAGAGGACCTCAGCACAAGAGGACCTGGTGTCTTGTAATCTGTGTTGCAGGTGGAAGCACAGCAACTTGTAGATGCATGGTTACATAAATAAGAAAAAATCAGATGAAACCATTGTGCTACTTCTTACTATTCGCTATGGTCCAGATACTGATCAGTGAAAAGTTGTAAAACTGAAAACTGATCCAACATATGTATGGAACTGCACAGAAATTACACATGGACACGTGTCATAGCCAGATCACATATAAATACGCATTTATTATAATCATGCTAACACACACACACACACTGACCATAGGTATACACAAAGTACAGTTTATACTACATGCTGATGCCCTCACAGGTACATTCCACATTCACAAAACATTACTAATTACAAAACGCTCTTGCAATAATTACTGGAGTAATGTAGATAATTTCCTTCCACTTCTCTTCCAGCAGCTTCAGCATGGCTCCTTTTGACAATCAAACCAGCCCGCTGATTGTTTCAATATGTATGCTTATTTAAATATTTCACTTGTGATATGTAATATGCGGGGGGATACAGCAGTAAACTTCACATGGTGAGCTTGATTATTAGGGTGCAGTTTTCTCTCCCCTCTTCAGTTCTTCCCTCCTCCTCCTCTCCTCGGTTTTGCACACCTTGCAGACCTGCGTTTACCGCTGACTTCTGAATGCCTTTGTTAAACAGCCATTTACACACGCGTCCTGTGAATACATTTCCTCGGGGTGAATTCCATAATTTTTCATGTGCCAACGTGATGGATCGTCCCGATTTTAGATCCCAACTTTGACAAGCAGCCGAGGAGGGACCACACCACTGTGGAGTGGCCTTTTGTTTTGCATTGCAGCCCATTTACTGATAGACAATAAATCTTCCTCATGCAAATTGTATCTCCCTTAAGTGTATGATGCTTCCTGAAGGTTAACATAGATTGTGATGGAATTTAGTATTTTAGCCACAAAATGGTGTCCATGCTTGTCCTCGTGAGGAAATAAGGCATGCAGATAAACTGGCAATACAGTCAGGGATTAGTGACAATGAGTGATTTTATGTTGGTTGTTACAATTTGATGGCTCTCCCGCAGTAAATGCTTGAAATAAAACCCATTAAAGTTTTTAGTGTACACTGTCTCTACACTCTCCCGTACTTTTACAAAACCATCTAAAATTGCCCCTTCAGGATTCCTATGAGCTATTATGCATTGTGTGTGTGTGTGTGTGTAGCTATGCGTGCGTGTGATTAAAATGAACCCGCCAGCTTGAGTACCTGCAACCGACCAGCCCGCGCGCAGAAGGAGGCACAACAAAAGCGGGCGGGCCATTCTCCCTCTGATAAACAGACATAATTCAAATGTCAGCATTTGAATGTCATCCTCAAAGAGCCCTCTCCATCAGTGCTCGAGTCATTACAGACGATAGGGGGAGAAAAAAAGGAGGGGGACATTGTTTCATCTGTTTGAGCTTTCTACCCCTCTAATTATTAAAGCGCCTTTCTTCCTCTTTCCCCTTTTGAAAGCACACAGAGGGAGAAAGAGATTAGAAGTATTGTTGCCTTTTGACAATTCTATTTCTCCCCCCCTCCTCTTCATACAGGTTTTAATTTGTGGCCGTTGAAGAAACAGAGCCCAGATGGCGAGGCACAACTCGTCATCCCTCTGTCTATCTTTTCCTCTCTACCTTTCTCTCCTCTCAGAACCGGCACCGGATAACAAAGATATGCAGATGAGGCTGAGGCGGCGAGCGCTGGATCGGCGCCAGAGAGATCGTCTCTCACAATAGCGGGGAACAAATTGATGTGTCCTGCAAACTGTGCCACAGTAGCAGCGGGTTACTCCACAGGCCTGCCAAAAAGCGTCAGACTACCGTGCCAGGCAGTGTGCCCCCGGTGGCAAAGTGAGGACATCAGCTGCTGAGCGATTGCCAGAGGCCTGTGACACAATATGTAGCATCAGTGTCAACGATGTCATTAGACACAGAACGAAGCTGCCAGCAAACTCATTAGCCCGAGTGGAAGTGACCCGACTCTTCCTATAGCCACAACATGAGCAACAAATGCACTTCTAGGGGATACTTTGAACGCTGTGATAGTTTTGGAGTGCTGTGAGTCCTCTCAGTTTGGGGTTATTGGGTCACATTGATAAGATGAAGCATGCATTTTAGGACTATAGTGTGCCACATATTATGCCAAGTGGCATGTCTACCATTAAGTGTAGAAAGGTTCAGAAAAACACGTGAAAATATACTTTGTGTGAATTGTGTCAGTACTTTTGTTGGCTTTTGTTCAACCACAGCATTGTGCTTAAATAATGATGTTATATGTTCACAGAAGGGACAAATACGATGGAAGAAATAGGAAATGAGGAAAAAGAAGACGACAGGTGGTTGGAAAAGCAACTGTCTTCAACCAACTTATTTGTCACTTTGATAGAGAACTTTGACTTCAAGACTTGTTCATTGGTGATAGGATTGACATTTTCTCCTTGGCTACTTTAACATGAGAAAACTGACACATGTGAGCAACATGTGGAGTCTCTTGGATATGTAGTGACTGTGTATTATTCCATCTGTTCTGAGGGCTAATCCTCTGAATATGTATTCACCCATAGAGGATGGCTCAACCAGATAATCTAAGCTGGAGACCATACAGGTCTGCAGAGACACCAATAGGCCCCTGGTGGGCTCTCTGTGTCTCTGCCTCCATCTTTGATACATAATGAGACTCCCTGCTTTCTTACAATCAGCACAAATCAATATACATGCAACAATCATGCTTTATCCCCGTCTGATGAATAGCCATGGTGGGGAGAGAGTAAGAGAATGTAGGGAGGGTGGAGGCATGGAGGAGGGGAGGAGAGATAATCATATCTCCACCCTCAGTCAATAAGCCTACGCCTCATTACCAATGCATGAGGGAGGGCTGTGGGGGAAGAGATGGAGACCGTATGCACTCACATACTCACACTGTCATTACCTTAAATTAGTGGCAGGACATGATTATCTCTGACTTAATGCCACTTTATTCATATATGAAAACAGTCTGCTGTCATCTCTGAGGAGGAGAGACCAAACCTGTACTGCTAAAATATTACTCCAGCACAAGTAAAACACCACTCGGCTGGTGCTTTAGCAGTTTAAAAGGTCATACCTCCCACACCATATTATTATGACTCAGGTCTAAAAATGGCTCTTTTTGGAGCAGGAGACAGAGCTTGCTTAATTGCAATGATTCAGAACATCATTCATTGCCTGAGTCCTCATCACCCAGCAACCTGACAGCAAACCAAATGTGAGGTAGAGATGATACGGTCACTACCCCAGAAACAGTGAAGTAATGCACAGTTGCTGGTATTCTGCAGGTTATTACTTTGTGCCCACTTCTTCTTTCTCTTTTCCTTGTTCGTTCTCTTGTCATGATGTTTTTATTTACTAAATCTAAAGAAAAACATAACTTCAACATGACCAGGATAAAAAATGTGGTGCTTTCTGTGCAGCAGATTTAGAAGGAGTCAACATTTCAGGTAAAGTGGAGGTTCATCAGGTTTTCTGGCCCATTTTTTCCACAGCCGCCATCCCTTCTACTGTTGCTTAATTTCCTCTCTTTGTCTTAAACCAAAGATCCTCCAAGATCAGGGTTTTTAGCTTCCACAGCTTGCAGGGACCAGCTCTCTTGAGGCTTTAGGAGGACCCCCAAGTCCCCACAGAGGGCCACTGATCCTGAGGTTCCCCAGAGTTCACCTAATTCAGCCAGATTGACAGATACTAATAGTCTGGACGCCTCTCATGGAGACGGCCTACTGGGGCAGAGAGCCGAGGGGAGACCAGGAAACTAGCCAACTAGTGGCTGACTTATTAGCGAGATTGGCTAGTCCACACGCCGCTGCGGGGTGCTGATATGCAAATCTCACATTGTCTTCTTCTTCATTCACTCTTCACAGTCCTCTATCCATCGTCTAACTCCTCTCTTCCATCCCGGCCTTTGCTCCCTCCTGTCCCCTCCCTTCATCACCTCTACCGCTCCTCTGCTTCACTTATACCCTCGTCACTCCGTCTACTCCATCTCTCCTCCCCTCCCTCCCTTTGAAGGGCAGGTCCTCCCCCACCCCTCCTAATTGATCTGTGGAGATTTCGGCTAACCTTCTTCCTTATGCAAAGAGAGATGAGAGAGCAGAGATTAGAGGTGGGAAAAGGGGAGGAGACAAGAAAGATGGATGGGTACTCCTTACGCCAGCGCTGTAACACAGCAGATCCATTATGTAAACAATGTAGAAGAAAAGTTTTTAATAAATGTATTGGTTTTCTCAGATTAAGCTGGAAAGAGAATTGGACTCTATAGCAACAACATCTCATTATGAGAAGAGAAGATGATTTAAGCTCAAATGCTCTTCTGTTAATGAACAAAAGAAGAAAGAGACGAAGGAAAGACACGAAAGACACTGAGGATGTCCCTGAACGCCTCTGCCTTTTGCCCCTTTAGAAACCAGTGAGGTGATAAGCAGAACCATTATCCAGGCGATCGATGACGGGGGGACCGTGATTTATGTCACCCCGAGCTTGCATGTCCCAGGGCTAGGCCACAGGGACTACTACTGTCCCCTCTCAATGCACTGCTAACAGCGGCTCATAACAGGCTTTATGGACAAGCCAATTACTGCACTGTTGCTTTATGGTGGACGATTTACTTTGAGCTTCCTCTTGGATATCTTCATACTGGCTGCTTCAAGATTCGTGTGCAGGTCAGGGTGGCGAAGTCTGATTCCCACGAAGCAGACTGGAGTTTGCACAGTGTTACAAATCTGCCTTTTAATTTTCTGAAACCGTATCCTTACCAAGTGTTATATGTAACAATGACTATTCCCTAACCATCCCATTGTTGCCATGCGCAGACACTGACTCAACCTGACTCAAACAGCATTATTCAGTGGTATCAACATTTATTCTGCATTTTTGAATTTAGAGTTTGAAAAAGCAAACAGAAAAGCATCTAGCTGATTATGCTCGATGTCATCGGATATCAGGTATCAGAAACATTTGGACTAAATCTGGAATGTGGAAACACTATTATTACAAGCAGTTATCCCATGGTATCACAATTAATGTGGCATTAGTCTGATGTGTAGAGACACTACCTTTAACTTTGAACATTTAACATGACCCCATCTATCCATCCACCTCTCTTCCCTTCCACTCAGCTATCTTCATTGTCACTCAGCGATCAGAGAACAGCTCTCTCCTCTCTTTTCCATGCAGCTATTATTTACAGGATTAGAGTGGTAGAGATCTTAGCAAGAACACTCCTCTACTGAGAGTGGAAAAAAAAGACAGGCAAATTACCAGCTAATGGACCACCGGGCACTAATATCTAAATCCCCAATCTGTCTGTAATTGCTGCAAAATGCTCCGGCTTGTGCTTTATGGGAGACTTCTAAGCAACTCTCTCCTCTCTCTCCCCCACCTCTCGTTCTTTTCCTTGCTTTATTAAAGCAACAAGGAACAGGGGAAGGGAAAGAAACGAGTGATGCTCTCATTTTCCCTTTGAGTCCTTCCACTTTCCCCGGTGGAATCCCCAAGACATCATTAATGTCTCTCCTCTCTTTCATATCTCGACAGAAAGAGAGTGAAGTGACCGTCCCGCAGCTGGCTGTCTTCCTTCCCCGTCTTCCCCTCCGTCGAGGAGCGAGTGATTAATTTCCTTTTGAGGAGAGATACAGAGCGGGAGAGCGAGAGGGAGAGCTCTGTTTGAAAGGTGCTTTATTTGCATTAGCATTCATAATTACTTAATGACGAATCAGATATGGTTCATTGCGACTAAGTACAGAAACAAGCTGTCGGAATCATGTATTTCAATTAGGATACCACTAAAACATGGTCCACAATGTCCGTCCAATAAGGAATTTATTTATTTAGCTGGGGAATTATTATAGGGGGATGAGAAGGCCCTGTTTCATCCTTCGCCAAGGCACTAGAAGACAATGTTCTAATTAAAAGAGGAGTGTAAAGCATTGAAGTCTTTGGAAGATGAAGGGTGTGGCTTACAAGACTAGATTTTGACTAGTATTTGGCAACAAAGAAGTTAGGGTAACAGTTTCCAAGTGGCATTTTAATTATAGATAGACAGATTATAATGTTTAGCTGAGCATATACCTTTACATAAACTAATACTATTTCAAAAAAACACTAGTACCTGCATTAATAGATGGGTTTGTCACATGAAGATGTCATGGAAGCTTGTATATAGAAAGATTTATAGAAATAAGGCAACTCGTTGAAAACTAGTAAAATGGCTGAACAGAGGTCAGTTTTAAGAACTACATAGCAGCTAACATGACACGTAAGTCCCAGTAATAAATAGAAGCTTTTAATGTTAACAAAGTTAACCAAGGCCACACAACCTTAGTTCTTGCTGTTAGTGAGAAATGAACTGTGCACGTCCCGAACTCTTATCAAAAAAGCCCAGAAGGCCTTGCAAAAGTAACAGGATAAAAATCTTAAGGTTAGCTTAAACTCTAGCATCGACCATAGAGCCTCACAAAAATTTGCAACATTTTTTGGAACATGGTAACAGCACAAGTTGTCTTACCTTCTTCTTCCTCACCAGTTTATGTGCAAAACTGCCCATAGCTCCAATATCTTATTGAAATCTGTTATGGTAGATGCTGATATTTAAAGTATGCACTCACCTTATAGGGAGTGAGGAGGCGTTATTCCGCTTTGCTTCTAATCTTCTGGTGTACACACGTTATGATCATGTCCCTGGAAAACTGCTGCTATCTTCTCAGTATGATCTTTGCTGAATTTCCATCAAGATTATTAATGCCAGGCTAAAAGAGCACAAAAAGGGCAAATAAAAAAGAAGGTTTTAGTTGGGTCTGCTGCATTACATCTCTGAACATAATAACCTGCTGACATCTCTTTAAAGAGCGACCTAATCATTGAATCTGGATGCAGTCTCTGGATCAACACTGTTTCCTTGTCCTACTAGAAGATGGACTACAGCAAGCTACTACCCCATTTCCGATAGTATCTTTAGGTGGATCCCAGGAGCCCACAAAATTTGCAATACTTCAAAAAATAGCAAGGAAAAGTCCTTCACAACAAAGTAACTTCTCTTTCACCTATCGCAGTGTGCAAAAAGTGCCTCCTTAGCAATATCCCTTTTAATCAAGCCAAGCCACAATAGGAGACAGCAGGAAGCATGTGTAAATAATGCATTAATAACCATCCCATCCACACTCCCGGAGGCAGCGCCGGCACGTAGGGAGTTTAAATATCTCTAAGGGATACCTTCATCTGAAAAGTGCTCAGCTCTCTGCTCAGAGCCTCTGCTGGAAAGAAAGGAGAAAAAAATCCAAACTAATTGTGAGGAGTTCAATGGCAGTTCAACATGGAGTGCACTTTCCAAGGCCGCATCAGAGAGCAATGTAGGATGGCCGATCATGTCCGCATCGGCCTCATTGACGGCTATTTTAGAGGGTTGTGACATTTGACGATGAGCTATTGACAATGGTTTTCTAACTTTTTTGCCCTCTTGATACTGACATTAACTGAACACAGTCTGTTTTGAAGCTGCTTCTCTTTATGTAGCTATATTTATTGCATATCTTGTTTGCTTTTGATGTGCATTGGTGTGTTTTATTTTCATTTCATTCCCATAGATATCTAGCCAAAGGTTGAACAAAGTAAGTCCTGTCTCTGGCTGATAATGTGGGAATTAAATTGGATTATAAATGGCCATAATATAAAGTATGAGCAAATCTGCTATGATATAACTATATGATATACTCCCAATATTCAGAAACAGCTGTTGGGGCTCTCAATACAGTATGAACACTATGCAAATCAGCTTTGTAAGAAATATGTATGCACCACTGTACTGGTTTAACTAGTTAACATTTCACAGAATACTCTATATTATCCAGTCTGTGCATACCAAACACACTTGTTTGGTGTTGAACCAAAGTGTGCTGGCCTTGCGTTTGCTCCAGAAGCCTTAATGAGAGGCCCAATCAATGTGCTGAAACCTCAACCAGCTACTCCTAATTCAATACTGTTTATGTCTACTGCAGTCGATTGCCTGTAACCCTGAACATGGGCTCAGCTCCAGCTGTTCACATTGCAACTGTCATCGGGCAAAAACCTCATAAGTGCGATTTTGCCTGTTTTTCATGTTTTCACCTCAGTTGAAAAAGCACTGGCTTTTCTGTGGGTTGAGAAAAGTCTCAAGCGTCTTGTGTTCGCAAAGCTCTTTCAAAGTCAATCATGCAAAAACACACTGTCATCGCACTCAAATCAAGACTGTTTGTCGGAGTTGCTGAAAAGTTAACATTTTAGAAGTACAAGGTTTTTACCCTACAGCGGTGATATAGTATCCTGCTGTGGAAGCCTGGTGTGTGAATGAGAACATCTGGTCAGAGAGGGAGAGTGTGTGTGTTTGTGAACAGCTGCGTGTCCATGTACACAATGACACAAACCAACTCAATCTCTGCCAAATCTTTGGTATATGAAACCCCTCATACAAGTCCCCCCAGTGGTCCCATTCAACACGGGGTGCAGCGGGCGCCTCGGCTCGCCACCAACGGAGACCCTCTGCCAGTGTTAAGCCCTTTTAATGACTGGATTTCCTCCCGATTGCCAAGTTCCCGTGTAATTGCTTGATGGTCAGCCCGGTGCTGTGCCAGAGCCGGGGGAGCGCTTGGCAGTCGTTCTGGTGTTGGCTTGGATAAGGGTGAGCAGAAATAGCTGCAACGGAAGCTTTCGGAGTCGCCGTTAGGACAGTTGCAGCCCAGGGTTTTCACACTGAGAGTGGCCGAAATGAAACAGCGCCTTGTAGTCAGAGAAAAGAGGGAATAATGGAGAGATTGTTTCTGTTTGCTGAACCCAATAAGGATTGTGTTACCCCAAAAGCATCGCTTTACACACACACACACACACACACACACAAATCCAAATCTCTCCTGCCTTCTTCTCCTCCTCCTGCCTTCTTCTCCAGCTCCTTTTTCTGCAAAATCATGATTGCTGTTCTTTTTAATCACCAGGCTTTTATCTTGTGCTAATTTCTGAAAATAGAAAATGTAGGTTAGCAAAATCATGCTAACTAAACAAAACACAGCAAGAAAAGACATTTGCAATGCAAGACAGGAACCGACTTTACCTACCATGGCTGCAGGTTGTCAGTCGCCTTTGAGCGTGTCGACTAGAATTAGGAATCTCTGCCCTTTACACACATATCAATGACCTTAAACCCTCCACACTTAGCTGCCTTTTGTCTTAGCGTACAAAGATATGCAGGAGTTTTAAAAAAGAAAGACAGGGAAAAAAAGTAGATGTATGGTAATACGCTGTCCGGCTGCTCTGGCACTGCCGCTGTGGCAAACAAAACAGTCTCTTAAAGAGCCATAGAGGGAAGGAGGTAGGGAGATACATCAATCAATTAACAATTACCCCTGCTGCTAATCAGCTGTCCCCGGCCTGCACCGGCCGGCCCTTTTGTAATCCCATTGGCAGCATCAATTAAATTCTTAAGGTTAGTCTATTGAATTTTCTAGATAGTGGAAGATGAGGGTGGGGGGAGTTTGTGGGGAAGGACAAATTGTAGCCCAAACCTTTTCTTTTATCCTGCCCTTCATATACTGTACCATCTAACCAAGACAGACAGACAAACCTGAACTCAAAGTGGAGTAGAATAATAGAATCAGCTGGGACAAAGCCGAAGAAGACTAAAAGAGGAGACAATACGATGTAACAGGAAAGGAAAGGCTAACAGTACATGATAGAGCAGGGCAGGAGAAGCCAGTAGAATACAATAAAGTGTAACACAACAAGACAGAGCAGGACAATAGAACAGGAGAGGTGAATTCCCCAGTGTAAAAGCACCGTGGGCTGAAATAAAAGTGAACAGGGTGACGGTCTTGTAAGCTGAAGGGTAAAAGGGTATGATTTAATGAAGTTAGGTAGTGAAGTGAGACCATGTAGGAGCAGCACTATACAGTATGTGTGTGCTTGTGCATTTAGACCTTGAAAAGTGGAGGAGGACGTTTTGGGAAATATTTTCGGCTGGTTTTCACATCTTAAGGTCCTGTTTGCTATGGTCTGTTTTACTGGTAACCCGAGCTACACTCTGATTCCCAGAGTGCACCATTTTTGCACTCAGTATACAAGAAACCAATGTACTTCACTCTTTTGTACTAACAGGAAATGATGCACGACTCGAGGTGATGAATGTCGATCAAAATGTTACTTTGGACCTTTCAATTTTACTTCACAAAGCCAAAGCAACATTACAGAATTGAATATTATGTTTGCTTTTATTGTGTTGTCTGTGGTGTTCCTGCAGATGTTTCACCCCCATCCACAATATGCTTTACTTTTTTCCATCTGTCTTTTGTGTAATGCATTGTGAGACAACAGTGTCAGACTGGACACTGGATTTAATATGTATGGTGACATGTTGAGATATATTTAATTTATTTTTTTCCAATGTTAACACACTACTTACTCAAACCTGTTAAGAATTCTGTTTTAGTTTCTGGGTTAAGGTTAGAAGTAGGTGTAGGTTAAGGTATCAGTATACTTAAGACATAGACATACATCACTTGTACGAACTAGTTCGTTTCAAGCATACCCCTGCCTTTAAGAGTAACCTTGGGTTTTGATGAATCGGATTAGGGTTAAGCTGAGGGAATGCATTATGTATGTCAACCAAGGTCCTCACAAGAATACAAGTACAAACCTGTGTGAATCTCATTTGGCAAAGTCAGCACAAACACACACAAACATGCAGAGATGCAGCCATACATGAAGCAGACAAAAGGTGGAGGAGAATCTTTGATCTGTCCATAATGACCTGTAGGGAAACCAAGAATCACATCATTATGTTGAAACAATCCCCCCTCCATACACATGTGCTGACCATACTAATTACCCATCGCCTGATCAATACATTATTTAATCTTCTTCCCAGTAACACAAAGCTCTCTGGATGAACCAGACACAATTTCTTTTTCTTTCAGTTCTTTTATTGCTCACTGTTTATTGCTTGCTTCCTCAAAAAAAGCTATTTGTAATTGAAACCAGGATGCATGTGAACCTGATAGGAGCGGCGTCGCAGCCTGCTGGAGGATGAGAGGCGAGAATGCTGACAGCGCTCTGATGTCCTCAAGTGAAACTTTAAATGGCTGACCCTCGGCGGCCTCTGGCGCCCCAATAAGCCGCTGCTGGGTGTGATTGATTCGGTGGCTGAACTTGTCATCGAGTGAGACGTGCTAAAGGAAATATCCAACATTTGGGGGGAAAAATAGTGACAAAATCTAAATCTATTGACAGAAGAAGATTAAAAGACGGTGGATGATTAAGTTGTTGACTAGAAGCCAATTAAACCTGCAACTTTAACATCAGGGAGAAGCACAATAACTTCATACCTCTCTGTTTCCAGATATCCATGATGATGCTCTCCAATAAAGGACATTCTTACAGGAACGTTTACTAAATTGTCACTTAGGATCTGTAAATGTCAAACTCACATACAAGTGATTTCTTGATTGGACAAAAGTATAACAGCTGGATCTTTGGGTCTTTCTGCATGGTCATCATATGGCCCCAAAGACTGAAAATGGGACTATGTGTAGACCAGGAGTTCCACCCTGGGGGTCAGAAAGAACCTAGTATGAACTAGTCACCACAGTAAGACATGTTACCTGTATAAAGGTGTCCCCAAGGACATAACTTTGTGATGTCACAAGCCAAAAAGGTTTCGAATCACTGTTTTGGTTCATCTGGTTGAAGCAACATGTAGCCTAAAATTCTTAGTTGTTGTTTGTATCTCACCAAATACACAAGTTTGAGTACACATAATTGTCATTCTTCATCACATCATCTAATTCCACCTTCTTGTCATTACTTAGATATACAGGTATTTGACAAGTAATATATTTAGTGTTTCTTAAAGCAGTAATCTCATAACGCCAGGCCTTTAAAACAAAGAAAGTATGGTAACAAGTCAGTATGGGTGAAGAAGAAAGACGAGGGAGATCACTGTGTAGGTATTCAAACACCTCGACTGCACTGTAGCTGCTGTGATGAAAGACTCCACCAAAACAAAAGCAGAGGGTGCGTGTTCCTTCTGCAACATCTCCCCATCACGCGCCCTCCATCAGCACGTCTGGCTGCGCGTCGGAGCGTGAACGGGCAGATTTTCCGGTAGCACAAGCCTGAGATGGGCTCCTGCGTCTCGGTGAACTCGTTTCGCCGGGCCTCCCGCTGAGTCCCCCTACTGTCGCTGCACAGACACGAGACTCTGCAGCCCCAGGACACAGTCACCACAGGGGAAGAGGGGATATAAAGGGGGAGAGGGAGCAGAAACAGAGGGAGGGAAGGAAGAGAGATGGAGGGTGGGTGAAGAAAGGGATGGAGGAAAAAGATGCATGAAGGGTAAGAGGAGATAATGAGAGGTAGAGGAGATGAAGGGACAGAGATGAGAAAGAAGGGAGCGAGGGAGGGGAAGCAGAAAGAGGTAAACAGAAAGCAAGGAGAAGTCGACACACAGAGAGAGGGAGACGGAGGGGGGAAGAAAGAAAAGGAGAGAATGATTGCTCGTGGCTCATTTCTCCACACATGAGCCCATCTGTACAGCGCCCAGGGTGGGACGGCACCACTGCTCTGTCTGAAATGACTGAGCGAGCCAAAGACACCCCAGCACCACAGGAAGCCAAATGCAATCCCATGAATCCCAGGCTCGCCTATTATTCTGCAGAAAGCCCTTTTAAAGTGCCATTTTTTTCTCACTGATGGTGCCTTGTTGATGTACTTTCTTTTCCATCATGACCTAAGTTGACTGTAATGTGTTTGAAAGAGGCTCATGGCTGAATATCATGTTTGAGCATATTTTGGCCTTGTACACTTATGTTATATATATCTCTGTCTATCTATCTATCTATCTATCTATAGATAGATAGATAGATAAATATTTATACAAACACACACACACACACACACACACACACACACACACACACAGAATGTCTCTCTTAGTTCCATCTTGCTTCCATCAACATAGCAGCACCACAGGGGTAAAAAAGGAGAAATTGACTGGCAGAGAGCAAGAAATGGTGTTTGCAGTGAGCATCTTGTGGTATTGTAATATTTACTGTTAGCACCTCAGGCTACATGATACGCTCCACTGTCACCATCAAACAAGCAGCTCTCTGAAGGAGGGAGCACATCTGTTGTCACCCCTCCAACTCCCCCCCACCCCCCACCCCCCCTTCCTATCTCTGGAGTGAGGAAAAAATGTATTAGAAGAGAGAAAAGGAAGAGAACCCTGGAGTTACAAAATACACAACTTTCTTCTTTTCTTACTCATACACACACCACACCCTTCCTCTTCCTCTGACCATGGCTTTGGATGCAGCCGATTCAAATTGATCATTCCTCTGACCAATAATTCATTGTGATGGAGCAGACATGGTGTGTGTATGGCAAGCGCCGGCCGCGCAATGGCACCTGCATACTAAACAACCCTGCTGGCCAATCGCACTGTGGCAATCCTGGTCAGGTGACCCACTGTTTATCCTCTGATAAATGGCAGGTCAGGCCGGGTGGCGCTCACCGCCACATCCCTCAGCGCCATGTCACCCGCAGTCCCGACTGCTCATCAAACCCCCTCGTTCCCTTTCCTCAAACCCCTCATGGTCCTCCTCCACCCCTTAAAACCTTTCTGCAATCACCGCCCCACCCCCCACCACAACCACCACCACTACCACAACACCCCCCACGTCCCCCAACCCCCCTGGCATTTGCCCCGCATGCATCCATTATTCTCCACGCTCGCTGCACCGTCAGCACAGTCATGATTGCTGACTTCTCCTTCCACTGCCAGCCTCCACTTTGAACACAATTAACTTAGTAATTGCATTTGTTTTAGGAGTATGGGAGTGATTATCAAAGCCACCTATGATCCTTCAAGCATACACACTCGCTGCCTTGCCTGTCTGTTGATGGGCGCTTGAGCAGGCGAGACCACAGGGTGGGGGGGGTACACAGATAGGGCTGGGAGCACTTCAAAGCAAACCTCGCTTCCTTGCTCACCCTCATATACCTTATTAGAATCTCCTGATTGCAAAACCCCTCTGTTGCTTTTGTTTATCTGTTTGTTTCTTGGGCGGCCAAGCCACCGAGGCTTTTGAAATCCAGGGGGTCATTTGCAGCACAGCTGCCACTAACAATGCAAAATGCAAGGAGAGATTGAGCAGTGGAAATAGAATGCGCCTACACCGCAGAAGCAGTTTTGATTTGAATTTGAAGAGGCTGAAGTGAAAATGTGTATTTTGGATAGGAAGTGTTTTGCTTTTAAGTTGGTCCTCTGTCGCAGTCAAAGGACAGAATAGTCTGTATGTTGCATTAAACCCTTAAATTAGACTTAGTGTTGTTCAGATGCTATAAATTGGTTTCCAGCAAAAACAAAACACCATCTTTTCAAGCTCTTAATGTGTTGTTTTTGTAAAATAAGTGAAATGAGCTTTCGGTCGGTTCTTCTGTTTCCACTTGCAAATCGAACAGTTTCAGGATTTTTTCAGTTCCTTGAAAAAAGACAGGATACGCCATGGAGGAAATAGCACAATTCTGGAAGTTTCTTTATACAAGTGATTTTCTATTCTTTTAAGAGCCAACAACAGACACAAATTCAGCTGTAATTCTTTAGAGCATTAGCAAAACAACCATATTTTCATATTGACCAGCATGCCTTTTAAAGATTATCCAATTTAATTACAAAATAAGGTCATGTATTCCCCATCAGTCTTCAACAATGCATCCATTTGCTTCAGTCGTTTTCTTTTAAAGTGCAGTTAAAAACTTTCCCTCTTCAGCCGTGAACATCGCCTTACACTGAAATACTGCAACCCCACATTATGAGTCCAAACACCAGCTTGTGTGATGTCCCCGCATTATTATTACACTACACACAAAATACTCTATTCTGGCTGCATTTTGTGGATCCTTCTTACGACATTGACTTTGAATAAAAGACCAGTATTGCTGCCCTTTTTTAATTGAAATGCAAACTACATCAACGGCCAGGCCGCAGAATTGGCAATACTCTCCTGGCGGCATGATAAAGGCTTTTTTGCTGTTTCTGTGGCTATCGACTTGGTCATGTGTGTAATTGCTTAAAGCGTTTCTGAAGCCTCCGATGCACCAATGTAAATATTAAAGAGAGCGCTCAGCTTAATAAAATGCTGTTCAAACAATATGGGGCCCAAGTTATCTCCGCCTGTCCGTTTTCAGCGGGGACTGGGAGTCGAGAGGTTCTGCACGGGAGACGGGGTCAGTATCAAGATGAGACCAGCTCCTTCATAAGTGCCGGCGGAAAACGAAAGGGAGCGAGGTGACAACCGATTAAATGAATCCACTAAAGAGTGAATAGGGCTGAGGTAAGAAAAAGGAGGTGAAAATAGGAGATATTATAGCCACTGAGACCTGTACTGAAGGGAAAAAGGAGAAGGAGGAGGAGGAAGATGGAGCAAGACAGCAGTAGGGAGGGGAGTGATGGATCAGATGGATTCTCTAATGGTATTGATCCTGTCCAAGGCCACGGTGGAGATGAAGGCTTCCCTGAACAGATACCCTGATGTCACCTTGACCTTGGGCCAGTTGCTGACCTCTGACCCTGTGACTTCTCCAGCCTGTACTGACCTCCCATCACCTCCCCTGCTGGTCCTCACAGCGGCAGCGCCACCTTTCCAAATGAGAATTGACTTTGTTGCTACTGTGCAAGGTGGAAATGCGGGTTAAAGTGTGTCAGTGTTTCACAAGAACAATTTCTCCGCCGGGGTTTGTGGACAGTGTAACGCTTTGACATTTGCTCGCTGTGTGGATACCATGTTGTGCGAGGCAGTTGAAGGGAGCTGTGAGGCCGCTAACTGCCTTTAGCTATTGATCCATTGCTTAAATTGCCTGCACACAGAGCTAGCGAAGACGGAGCATTGAGAGTCAGCCGCTAAGGCGAGGTACACTCAGCTCACGATAGCCACCATCTAATGGTAATTGCTTTCGATCTCTCCCCACAGACATACGATTTACAGCGGCTCTTCTCCTGAATGGGTGACACAAAATATTTTGTGTGTGTGCACGTATGGGCAAGGTGGGAAAAATATATCACAGTTTGTTCTCACGCTCGTTCCTAGTTGAGGAAGCAAGAAAAAGAAGAGCTCATCGACATCAGGAGGTAGAAAAAAAGAACAACGGTTGTAAAAACATGCTAGTTGATCATCTCTAAAAGGGACACTTGGCTTTCTCCTCACCCTGCACTCCATCACTGTGTCGCCTCTGAATGGTGTTTAGGGAGTGGAGGGAGGGGTGGGTGATGCTTCTCTTGCGGCCCCAGGTGATTACACTGAATGGATTACAGCGGGAAACGGCTGTCCTTCTTTCAAACTGCCAGGTGGCGTCCATTTTTCTCCTGGCCTCATTGTTCAGCTCTGTGTACAGGACAGATTTAGACGGCCCAATAAAGTCCCATCTTTAGACGAGACAGCTTGATGCAGCACCCTCTGATCTCAATGGGAATACAGTAGATCAGCAGGCTTGCCAGTGACTTGGGATGAACAAAGACAAAGGTAGAGCCTGAAATGAAGTTCTGCGCTCGTGCACTCCTCCATAAAAACAACATAAAAACTGTCCCGCTGGACATTTTCCAAACTAATCAATCTTGTGCCCCTTTGCTCGTCCCTCAACTTTTTCTTTTTTTCCCACTCATCTCTTTCCCTTGTTACCGCTGAGTTCATTAGCTGGTATTTGCATCAGTCCATTCCCTGCGGAGTGGGGAGCTGTTTGTATCTCTTGTAGCCTGATACCTGCCAATGCTAATCCTGTTTACAGTAGCACTAAAACACAACTTAGTGGGCCATCCATCCCAAACACCCTTTTCACCTGTCAATAGGCTTAACACATCTACCAAATTTACATCGGAGTCGTCGCACAGGATTATGGAAGCCATTTGTACCACTTAACAGCAATGATTTGTTTGTTAACAGCAAGGAAACATTAGGTTGAGTTAAAACCTCATTGTTTCCAAGTCCTTTTCAAATACTACAACAAAAAAACCCTTTCCTTACATACCAGCATACATATTATCAGTTGCTGCTGTTTTTAAAGCTTACCTAAAACCTTCTTAACCCTCAGCACGTGATGAAATCTTTAAGTTTAAAAGCCCCAAAAACAGATTTTCTTACTGTGAATAATTGGGTCCTACACAAAACAATAAGATATTTCTGTATTTCTATTTCTATTATTTTTTATCCACTTTTCTCACTGGTTTGAAATGGTTGGGGCTCAGCTAGAAAAGTGTGATCCCATATCCTTTTTTGCACCAATCAGGATTTAGCAACACTTGCTAAATACAGACACAGACCAGAGGAAGCAGTAAGTAATAAGTTTTGGAGTGTTTAAACTCTAAATAAATACTACTTTTTTTACGACTTACTGTGTTTTATGTGTTTGTTTGATTGATTCCTATTTAGTCATGAATACTTGATGTTGCACAGAAATATGTTTCAGGGGCATCAACAAACCAGCAGATCTGGACTTGATTTTCACCCAGCAACAACAAAATAATGAGCTTGACAATTAGTGAGCTGCTCTGAGGGGGAGCTTGTTATCCATCATCCTTTTAAACTTGGATTTGTGGCAGCTTGGGAACAATATAAAAAAACAACAACTGAATACTGGATCTAATTTAAATCCATGTCTACTGTTCATAGTTTAATCACAGCAGAGATTGCATGGTGTGGATGCAGCCCTCAGTGCTGTCGCTGGTTTCACGAGGACCTGATGTGTCCCACTCCTAAGGGTTTGATTCTAAAATGGATTCCTGGAAGTTTTCCAATGCTGTTTTGTTCTCGCCTTTGTTCCCGTTCGAGTATTGTGTACGATAGAGGGTCCGCTGGGACTGTTTGTCACACTGATCCTCTTATACCGCCTCTATCCCTTTGTTTAAAGCAACAATTAAAACTGTTAAGCCACAGACTGTTGTATTTTTTTCCCTCTAAGAGCATTTTTTTATCACTTCAAAGAGTTTAAGAGCCTTGATAAAAATACCATATTCTGAACAGCACTCGTTGTTATGTGAACAAATAACGTCACTTTATGTTAGAAGCAGGGGAAGAGGAGTGCTGTAGGTGCAAATGAAATATGTGTTGTTGCCTTTATTTTACCCTGACTTGGACTCTGCACAGTAATTTCTCCGACTCTGACAAGTACGTCACCTTGAGTGGCTAAAACTGTTTGTTGCTGTTGTGAACGTGTTTCAACTTCATGTATGCATTTATGACATAGATATACACTTTCCTACAGTTGTTGTGATTTATAATGGCTCCCTCAGCTTGTGAGATTGTTCCAACTATCCAGTGATAATTCCCTCATAATGAAGGCCTTTTCATTTTTTGGAGTATCCTTGGCCTTGCTCCAGGTTCCCTCAGATGGCGACCAGATGTCGAGATGTATCTCTTAAGACTACCCAACACTTCAACATTTCATTTTTACGGGATTCTTCTCTTGAGATGTGAAACTGTCATTCACACATAAGGGAAGAATAAATGGAATCAGTTTTAAGCTCAAGCTTATGTGTTTTTCTACTCAGCGAAAAACCCTTTAGACTCAAAAAATATTGATCGGCATCCATGAATCCTTTGAGTGAGAGAGTCTGATTGTTGGCAAAACATTTAAACATGCAATTTGGTAGTAGCTGCCTCTCTCATTAAGCCACTGCACAAAGCTGAATTTAAAGCAATGACAAGTAAGTGGCGAGTGTAAACAGGCAGGATTTGCTTGCCAGCAGAGGCAAGTGTGTTAGTAAGGGGTCTAGGGAGCAAGAAATAGTCTTGAAATATTTATAGGGTTTGACTTGGATACCTCCCTGAGGATCAAACATTGAAAACTTGCAATCTGTGGATCGCCAAAGGCAAACTGATGTAGAGGTCAAGCCTATAGGTTTTTCTTTACATGAAAACAACTCGTAAAAGGCAAAAAGACAGAGCAATGGGAGACAATAATATATTCTGCACCCGGGAGCAGGATTTTAGCTTGAGAGGGTTATGGATTTTTTTCCCTCCTTTCCAGTTTTTTTGTTGTTACAGACATCTCCCCTCATTTTCCCTGGATCAAAAATCCATTTTGGATCATCCATTCAATATTAAATATGGCAGGTACTTGTATACACAACAAACTCAATTTGCCGAGGCGATTTTGAGGTCTTTCATGTATGTGTCGATGACAGACAACAAAGATCCTTCCTTTCATTTTTAACACAAAGGCAACAGGTCGAGTGACATCTAGTTGCATTTCTAAGGCACTGAGGGGAATGGACAGTGCTTGTGTTTCTCACACACGTCACTGTTTTTGGACGTTTTCCTCGTTGCCATGCAGATATCATATGAATATTGAAAATGACATTTGTGTCATATCATCTATGAAATGGGGACAAGACCTTATCCTGCATTTATCTGAAAGACACTTAGATCCCTTTCATACCAAAACAGAGACCACTCCACTGAACTGCCACCCATGACTCCCACCAAAACAGACAGGTCGGCTTCTCATTTCCTCATGGTTACCCAGGCAATGAGGCCAGGAAATTGGACAGTAGGATGCAGCTTCTCAGAGCACCATATGACATGCCTCAAATCCCTCTAAAGGAGTCCTTTAGAGAAGCCAGAAATATGCCTGATTACTTTTGCCGTCTTTATTTCAGCTTCTCCTTCCAATCTGAAATATGACCATCTTTTGCGGAAAGCAATTATTTTTCGTTCGAGGTCTAAGAATGCTGTCTGCAGTTGTCTGTCCGGTGCGTGGTGTAATTTCCTGAAATGAGGCGAGACTGTCCTGTGGTCTCAAGTGCTCTCGTGCAATATTCACGCGGAGAAATTGCCATTTTGTGAATCTAAACACAACATGTGAAGTAATTACGAGGCAACAATTACCCAGGCGAGACCAGACGTAATCGATAGGCCATCAGACAGACGGGTCAGGGGCCAAATGTCAGGGGTCAAAGTTCAGCTTCGCTCTAACTCTGTGTGTATATGTGTATGTGTTGTTGTTTTTCTGTCCTCTGGAGGAAGAGGATGCTGATTCATAACTAGCAGGGGGATGGACAGTGATGTGGAGTCCAGCTGTAGCTCCATGATCTATTCTTCTTGAGGCGTTGAGTATTGATTAGAATCTAGCACATTATTGTAGCCCTGAGGAGAGGCAATCCAAACAGCTGGGATAACACTCGAGGTCCCTACTCCAACACACCTGGGGAATTATGCGGTGAAACTGATAACATCATATGCGTATTGTTTAATGGATGCACTTCACAGACTGCTTCCATTTTTCATCAGGTGGCCGGCTTTGGTGCTGCAAAAAATCCTAAGCAAGTCATTGAGTTTGGCATTGAGGATCGTAAATGTCCTAAACAAAGAAATAAACTGCTAATGACAGTTCTGAAGAATGTGATATTTCATGTTGCTCTTTCTTACAAAGCACCACTGTCTGGGCCTGTGACATCA
Organism: Nannoperca obscura; assembly: GCA_036024295.1. Lineage (NCBI taxonomy): Eukaryota > Metazoa > Chordata > Actinopteri > Centrarchiformes > Percichthyidae > Nannoperca > Nannoperca obscura. The sequence continues at coordinate 33,078 of JAVQJL010006764.1, forward strand.
TTATCCTAATTGAAGTTAGTGAGCAATCAGCCGGCACACCTGCTGCGTGTTAGCTGTTGATGGTAACATCTCTACCAAGTGGATTTACAGTGAAACTCAGGGCTCGAAACAAGAGCAATATTTTGGGGAAAACCTTCACTGTTTATTGGATGACAATGCATGAAATGCTGCTTAAAAGGTAAGATCATTTGCTTTAGTTATTTTAAACCAGCTGGCTTGCTTCTAATAAAATGATGTGCTTGCATTGCTGTCAAACTTTGTGCTGTATGACATTAAGAAAAAGGCTTCTTGCTCTCTGTTAGTGTTCACAGCTGGAGAAAAGGCCTCTTTGGTGATCATACAGTGCTTGACACAGTGCAGCACTACAGCAGTGGCAGGTTTTAGAACACTTTACCAAAAAGGCTTCTTTTGGTTGATATAAGTTGTGATTTTTTGTCGTCCCCATTCTGAACGGCATGAACTCCGCGCTGTGTCATCAAACCATGTCCGCTTTAGAGCAGCAAGCGGCTGGACCAAATGATCTAGAACCTTCTGTTGCGTTGAGCGGATGGCCTGCAATGCACAGGAGGAAGAGGTACAGTCCATCATCAGCCTCCTCCAGCGTGAGACCACCCTACTCTCATCTCCCCCTCCCTCATCTTCTTCCCTCCTCTCTAGCAGGGATGTATCTATGAAATATGTGCAACTTCCCATTGAAATTAGAGGGCCCTGAACCATGAAAGGCACCACAGGTATAGGCTGTACAGCGTGCAGCTCTGCTACATGCCTGGCCTCTGTGTTGTAAAGCTCCGATGGCAGAAAGACACACGCTCACTCGTCTGTAACATATTAAAACCAAGGGAAATAAATTACCCCAGTGCTCTGATGAATTATGATCTGTGTCTCAAGAGCTGGAAACACTTGGAAATCTTCTTTGGAATATGTTGAGCATCACCTGATTGTCTTTCCCTCTGGACTCTTCTAGTCCTGGTTAATTACTACTTGGAGTTAAAAAGCATGGTTTCTCAACAGTCTGACAACTTCAGACTTCTCAAAAACAAGCAAAAATACATCTTTCATCAATTAAACATAGTTTTGTATGGAATTATGTTTCTGGACTGTGTTGCTGCTTGCTATAGTACCTACAAATTCCTGCATTGCTGTCGAGCTTCACAGGGATCTTGCTTATCCAGGCGATTTTGCAAACGAATGGGAGTTGTTTGTATTGCCATGTATGTGTTAATATAATGCAACGCAATTTTGTAACACTTCATTCAAGAAATGGTGCATTTTCGAGAAGCCCTCCACAGCTCACTGCGGAAGCTGCAGGTTTAAATGAATACAAACTCTCCTCTACTCTCACTCTCTTAAAAAGAACTATTGATAAATGTTTGGGTGAATGCTGCTTTTGCTCAGCTAGAAAGTGCACCATGCGCTCAGTTAGTTGCTATTTCCATCTACTAAAAAAGACTGAAATCTAACTTTGACACTATTTATAGCAATAGGAAATATATTGACATTTTGGGGCTAATTTGGATGTACAGTACAAACACTGCTGGCAGTAAGCTTAGTCACACATCCATGTTTACCTGTCTACACCCAGTCTAAATTACTCTGTTGGTAAATCAATACAAGCTTGTGGTGCTTCTATGATAGATCTTTCCCAATCTTTATGCTGGTGCTCGGTAGCTTGTGGAAATGATTCTAAACAATGCAAAGTAATGCTATTAACTTAGAGCAGTAAATGTATATAAGGAGAAATCCATAGGACAGTAATGAGTTTAGGCCACTGGCAACAAAGTAAATATTTGTGGAGTTAATAAATCCAATCCCGGGTCTGATTCAATTAAGAGGGATCCTTATTACAATCCCACCGCTCCCTTTGGTCTGTCTGTCTATTGACTGGTACAGTGCAGCGCGTGGAGCTCGTCTGAAACGTCTTCATTGAGATGCAGCAGATGTGGATTGTGGAACGATCCATGTTTTTCGAGGGGCACCTCTGATAAGTTGGACATCCATCTCTGCAACATTTAAAGGTGAACAACTTTATCTTGCGCCCACTTTAAAGAACATCACCTCTGTGCAATCTGAGAAGATTGATACTGTCAAGAAGTGAAACATTGTCGAGCCACATGAGTGATGGGCCGCTCCGAGGAAAAGTGGAGCGCTTGATGAGATATTAATCAGGCGGCGGCGGGAGGGGTGGAGCAGCGCTGTTATGCGTGGATCCTAAATGCAGGATGTGATGGAGATGTTGGAGATCTGAGGTGTCTTTGGCGAGGCGGAGCTTGTTGGAGGGAAATAATAAATCGGGCCATTAGCATATTGTCACTAGTTGTCTTGTTTACTTCGAGGTGTTTGCCAAGCATCTCTCCCCAAGGAGAAAGGGCGAATCACAGTAACTTCTGGAGTTAACAGTGATATGCTAATGCACATGCAAATACACACATGGCCGCACACACACAGCGCACGTTCACCGACAACAAACACACAATAAACTTTGCTTTTAACAACCTGTGACGGGGCGATGGCTCACGTTCTTTGTCAATATTTATTGCAAAGAGGGAGGATGGGAGGGCTCAACATGGAAATGCAAGGCGTCATACTTCTCATCTAATACTGCTTGTTGTATGAAATCAAAGGGTACAAAACAGCCAAGTTTACCCACAGCAAACATCCTAGGTGTGCCTTCAGATGCCTATATTATCCACACAGGCAAAACAATCCCCTGCAATAGTGTTTCTGAAGCTATTTTCATTGACGTTTTCATCACATCTCGTGACCCGTACACGCTTGTATCATCATTTACCGTTGATTACACTTGTATTTGCAAAAGGGGCTGGGATGTTCAGGATCAGGCGCAGCTTTGTCACTTCATTCTGTCAGATTTTTTTTTTCCTGTCTCTTTTTCCACCTTCCTCTCTCTGCCATCTCTTTGTCTGCCTATATCCTTCTTCCTCCGAAACTCTCTGTTGGCGCTCGCTCAGGCTCTCGTAATTGCTGGTAGTCTGCTTAACAGTCACAATGCCTTACTGTAATCAAAGGACTGACAAAAGACCTCTTTCATTTCACTGTCTGCCTCTGTGTACAGTATAATAAGCTTCCATCTTGCTCACATGTCGAGAAGCCAAGGACCCCAGCGCAGTAATTTTGCATTGAATGAGATGCAGGTGATCAAAGTCTGCATAGTCTTTTTGATTCTCTAGAATAGCCAGGCCCTCCCTCTGCTATGCCTTTTGAACATCTTAAGATTCCTCCAAAAAAATATGCTATTCCTGCATTCTTCTTGTAGATATTCCCACTACACGCCTGCCTGGGAAGCTGGCTCCCCAGCATGTTTGGGGGAAACTTTGAAGGAAAGTAAAGGACAAGCAGCTTTTGGTGGAATGAAACCAAGACTTTGTCTGTGCATCTGTTCAAGTGCAATATGTACAGCAGTGGTGAGAGAGCCAGCATTGACTTAGTGTGGAGTTTTGTTGTGTAATATTTCAAAATGCTCCTTTCTGGTGCATTTAAACTCTAATATGATCAATAATTATGAATTTTTTCAAGTCTTTTTTTTTGTTTTTGTTTTATAAATAAATGCTGAGGTCTAGGGACGTTCCTGCTTTACTAAAACAACTTTACTTCTTCTGGTACATTTGCATCCATAATGACAAGGGACATCTATAAAGATGAATGGATGCATGACAAGTTTCTTTTTCTAATATAATAAATCCTCATTACTTTTCACTGTTTAGAGACATCACCTCCTTCTCTTATTTGTTTCTAGTATAGTCTATAGTTTTCTAAGCAAATGTCAGGCTTATGTATGTGGTGTGTTGTGACAGTAGGTGGTGTCTGGCAGGCAGGGAGGCTGAACAAAGTTTGGGAGTACCTGCAGACCTGTGCGCCGCACTCCTACATTCAATTAGCGGATTTCTCAGGTGATAAAGCCAGCCAGCGGGGCAATATCCTGGGGATCCCGGCCGTCCCCTCTACTCCTGTCCCTCCATCCGTCAGGGGCTCCAAATCCATTGTCAGAATTATGGCGAGCAGTTCAATAATTCAGATTAGAGCTCATGTTTATTAATGTCCTACATCTGTGCAAACAACGTGTCAAGCAGAGAGTTTATTGTAATTGCCTGAGCAAACAAAACCTGAAAGAAGCAATTTCCAGTTACAATGTGCTATGACAAGTAATGAGGCCATTGGCATTCCGCTCCCATCGTCGCCGCTGCTTCTTTTCATCGCCCCAGTATTGTGTGTGATAGATATTTTTATAAGGAATGAAGGTGCTGGATAATGTGGTGGCGCCACTAGAGGCAGGTTAGTGATTAAAGATAATCATCATTTTTCCCTCCTCCTGCAAGATCTTATTAGGTTTCCCTTAGCATTACTTACTCTGACTTCCACGTGGGACTGAATGGCAGCGTGGCCATCTCCACAACGGCCGCGACTAGAAGACAACTATTAATTTGCATTCTTGGAAGGAGGAAAAAATTATAATGTGCCACCTGAGGGGTGCAGACTGCCTCACAGCCACACTGTTTGGAAAATAGTTGCATAATCTGCCAAAGCAGCTTTAAAGGAGACCTCTAAATAATTGGAATTGACACAGGATATCAACCCCAAGTTTCCTATGTGTGTCTAACATATTAAACATCTCTGGAAATTAGCTATTATTGCCTAATTGAATTTTGGCTGCCAAATGTTTAATTAAATGGCAGTTGCGGGTTTATTGAATTCACCCTGTATTTGTATAATGGCTGAGACCTGTGAGCAGATTATGGAAAGTGCTGCAGTTTGATACATTTTCCCTTCCCTCTATGGTGCTTAAATGTGATCACAGTCTTTGTTTTCAGTCACAGATGGTTGAGAGCAACCAGGGGCTTGTTCTGCAATAGACTGCCATGCTGTTACACTGTAGCTGATGGACCCATGAGGACTCAGGATGCCGATTGATGTCTCTACTTAGGATAAACTCACCACTTTTGGGTTAAATAGAGCTATATACTGCTGAAATTTGCTGGTGAAGACATTTATCTTGTCAGAGCCTGTTGTATCTGTTTTAACTTTTTTACACTCAAATTACTCTGAAAAACACCAAGACAGATGTTATTTGGCTAAATTTATAATTGGAAAGTGTAACCGAATATACCTATTTTTTTTTATAAAAACACCAAGCTGTTGTTTTTGGCCTTGTTGGTGTTAATATAGTAGAGCATGGAAACTGAAACTATGCTAAACAGCTTCTATGCTAACTACAGCATAGCACTCTAAAAAATGATTGTGCTTCTACTGTATATGTAACAACCTGGAGGCTGCTCTGTCGCTCAAAGTGCTGTGTTAACTATACGCTAAGTGTGTGTTTACAGCAAATGGGGACCGCTCGCTCCGTGACAAAGTGTTTAGGTTGCAACTCTGTCTGATGGCTCGGGGATTAGAAAATCCCTCTTATGATTGATAGATTTATTTGTCACTGCTGTCTGGACGCGTGCGACTTACACCCTGCCAAAGCAGGGGACCATTAATCAGTGTAAGGAGTCCGTACGTGGAGACATTTGACATGAAGGGGGGGTGCATATTTGTAGCAAATAGGCGTGTGACCGGATGATCAGAAAAGTGGAGTGCGCATGTTGGCGAGGAGCTGACTCGCTGCTCGAGGAGTGCTGCCTTTGCTGCTGACGCTAACCAACAGGAAATTTATATTTTTTGCTGTGGGGCTCAGGTTGTGGAGTTTGGGACACTAGAGGGTGATTTGATTAATGGCTTTATCGGATGTCCAACCCCCCCACCCTGTTGAGAATGGCATATCACTTTCTGATATATCGATGAATTTATAATTTAGGTTATGATGCAGCTAAAACAGTAGCCCTGGAAATGCAGTGATATGATAGCCTGGTGATTATTACTCTATTAATTATCATTCTAAATACATTCAGGGCAAATAAACATTGTGATGATTGTCAGACATGTTTTGTGCACTGCTTAGTAATGGCCAAACATGTCTGCCGGTTGCATTTAATCGCAGTATATTGTTGTCCAAAGGAATTATCTGATTGGGCAACTTCTCCAGGGGTATCACTTCACCCAAGGTTTGCTATTATCTTTGCATAAATGCACACCTTGTCATTATTTATTGCTTAATTAGCGCGCTGCTTAATTAAATCTGCATTAATCATGGAGACAGAGGTGGCGCTTGGGGAACACTTTACACATGTTAGCGATACTGTACTTTATTATCCAAGGAAACATAAATCAAGTGTCCCTCACTGAAATTAACTGATAACAGTTGGTTGTGAAAGGATAGCGGTTCCTGCACTCAGGTATCAGGTAATGGAGGTTTGTCATGAAGTGTACGGTGGACAACAAGGGAGACGTTATCACCTCATTTCTCTCTGGCAATACAAAGAACATTAAGTCTCGTGCTGCTGTATGGGCCAAAGAACAGAGAGGAAGAGGTGATAACATGATCATCTCTTATTTAAAATCGATCTAAAATTTCCCTGAGAGAGTTTGTCATATTTTGATATGTGAAACATTGTGCCCATACACTCCAGATCTGCCCAAAATGTGTCCAAATTTGTCAAAAGCAAAACCTCAAATATATTCGGTTGGGTTTTTATGAAATCACTCACATATACGCAAGTATGCCCAAACACATGAATCATTTTTAATTCAATTCATGGATCCAAAATTTGTCATCTATGAGGGGGGGGTAAATAAAACCAATCTGGAAAAAGACATTTGAAGCTGAAAATGGTATTTGCTCCCTGCTGCATGTGTGGAAGTGGCAGACTCTGCAGGCCTCCTCTCCCCTCACTCTCTGTCTTAATGGAGAGGAGACAAGGAGTGCTCCCCTGTGGAGAGGGAGAGATAGGCGTGGGGGTGGTGGAGGAGAGAGTTGAATCAGTGGAGAAAGAGGAGGAGGGGACTGGAGGAGTCATCTCTGTGTAATTAAAGCTGTTTTAATGGGAGGTGCCAGGCAGTGGAAGGGAGGTCAGTCCCGACGGAGACGGGCCCCAGAACAGCCAGCCCCATGCCCCCACCTTGTCCCACGAGGCGAGGTGGGCGCAAACTCCTCTTTTAGCCCGCTGCCACTAAGAGGATTTCACCGCCGGCCCTCATGGGGAAGGGTGCTTCGGTTAGAGGCGAAAGGGATGGGGGTACGAATGGGAGCCCCTGCTATGGCACCATGGAAAGCCCTGATTAACTCTCTCCACCAGTCCCAACCCCACCATGCAAATGAAGGCAGCCCAGTGCTTTTAAGAAGGGGGAAGCGCTTGTCAGTCAGGCTTGGCCGTCCCTTGATGTGCTTCCATTGTAATTCTAGGTGTGCTGGTTGTACCGTCTTAGATAGGAGCGCAAGGTTGATTCATCCCCATAGGATTGATAAAAGGTGGATCCGCTAAGTTTTCAAAGTGACTCAAACAGGGGAAGAAGAGGGGTGGCTAGCACTCTCTTGTCAGCTCTTTCTTAGCCCATCACAGACATTGGTTTTGAAGATGTTGCTGTCTGACTTTGTGATAATACATAATGGGGATTCGTTGACAGTATAGTCGTCCCCTGAGGACAGGAGATGTGATGGCATCCTGAAGGTATGGTCTGCGTTGTCTGTGCATCATTCACAGCCATTTAAGTGCTCTATTGAGCGAGGCTTTTCCCTTTTCATTAAGTGTTTCCACAGACATTTGTGGGCAGATTCTTTACACTCTTCATTGCCGTTGTATAAAAGAGGTCACTTCAAATTGTGCACCTTTCAGTGTTTAATGGAATCTGAATAAAATATATCAGGGACTTTTAATAAACAAGCGCACATCAAGTGTTGCCAAAGACATTTTTGGGGTCATGCATTGTCATTTTTGGCTAGCTGTTTAATTCTATCTACATGTTTTTTGGTCTTTTAGTCATTTCTCATGAACCCTTTGAATGCTGTGCGAGAGCGTTTTACTTAACTCTTCACTTAACTCTAGCCTGCAAAACCAGAGTGGGTGAAAAAGGCAAAAGCACAGCACTCCTTTTAGCAAAGCAGCCCACTGTAAATTAGGACCAGGAGGTATGTTGCAGTTTTCAGGGGTCACACACACACACACACACACACACATACATTCTCATCCTGTTCTGGTTTTTCTGCCTGTCACAGATTGTAGCTTAGCAACCTTTACAATGAGTCCTCCGTGACCTTGACAGGGCTTTCTCCTTCTGCTCCGTCCTCTTAATCACTGCCAAATCCCTTCTAAATTTGACCATCATTAGGAGGAATCTGGAAGCCAAATTTTTACTCTTCATTTTCCTAAATATGTCAATAATTCTTCTGACCTGCTGGACTTGTTGGATCTACATTTTCTGACATCTTCTTTCTTGAGCATGTCCAAAATAATAGAAGAAATATAAACATGATCTCACATCTGGGAAGCTGATTATTCAATCTACTTTATGGTGATGAAACTCTTAAGCATCCACCATTCGTACTTCATCTACTTTCTTACTCCACTCACGTCATTTTAAAGAGTGAATTGGTTCCGTGCCGCACCCCTGGCAGAGCAATAGTCTTAATTTTAGAAGAGGAAAAGGACTGACTTGAAATGAATGGCTAGCGACTCTCCCATCTCCCACATTTGTTAACGCACTTGGCCTCATAATCAGACTGCCGACGCAAAAAGGCAGCAAACAAGTTATGTCATGTTATCAATTTATCCAACATGACAAAGTAATAACAGCAGTAAATGAACATGTACTTTGGAACGCCGGCGTTGCAAATTGAAATGCTGGAGTGTGAGATGTGCGTCTCGCCAAAAGAAGGGGGCAATGAAGATGATGGAAAAAGAAGGAGCAATGAATATGATGGAAAATCTAATATGAAGGGAGACAAGTGTTTACATTGCAGCTTTGTGCGTTTTTACATCCTAAGTACTCTCCATCTCTTTGTTAGCATCCCCAGGGCTGCTTTCATATGCAACAGAAATACAGTCACAGTTTTAGCTCACCACAAGGAGAGGAGCACTGAGAATGTAGTAAATAAAAGACGCGTCGCCTGATCTGATCAAACAACACTGAAATTGAAAAGCTTGATTGTTATCATTTTGGTAGTATTTGGTTGATTTTGCACAGGGAGTGCCTGTTGGGTGTAGTATGTTCACAAGGGGCAGTTCAGTTGGTTCCAGTTTGAGAGTCTAAATCAATCCATCAATCAAAGGATTTCAGCGACAGTTTAACTCAAGCTGGAATACATCTCGATACATATTTCATGCACCTGACCAACCTCTGAAGGCACTCTTCATTTGACATCAATTCTCTGTGCAGTCCACCAAGGCCTTGGGCAGTTCACCTGCACAGGACTGGCCGGCCGGTCCATACACCGTCAGTCTTTCTTTATTCTTAGTGCCCCGGGCCCTTCACAGTTCAGCAGCTCTGCACACCAAAGAGCACATCAGCCGGACAAATACAGAAGACTGAAAATAAAACGTGTTCTCTGCCTTGTTGCTTCACATGCTGCAAGGGTGCAACAGACTTGCAAGGCCCCATGGAGAAGTCACCGGGAATCATGAAAGGAGCCAACAGGGAAGCTTATAGCCCGTTGACTGATCTTCCTCTAACCAAGTTGTTTTAGTTGTCTAATCCTAATCCAACTCTATATCATAGGTTTTTTTGGGATGATAATGAACCTGTTCCAAAGTTTGAGCTTTTAGACATTTTGAAATACCAGTGCTTACTTCTGTTCGCTTAACTCCAACACCCTCCCTTGCACATAGCTGATGTCATCTGGGCCAGGTTGGATAAGAGCTGGAGGACCTTCAGAAACCAAATCATGCAATCTGGAGTACAACAAGACCCTGTTAAAAAGCAGAGTGGACAAAATCACTGTGAAAACGAGCTTATCTATTATCATTCCCACCAGTTTCACTAGTTTGTTGTAATTATTGCACATCTCAAAATTAAGGTGGTAATTTATTAAAGGATAAATAATTCAGTCAAATGTATTTTCATGTATAGCTGTCACTCCCACTGTACTTCTTTCCGTCACTGTTTTGGTATCAGGCAGCTTCTTACTTGGAAAAAGGTATATTTACTCTCAATCTGATTGGTTGTCAATCAAAACTAAAACTTAAAACTTTCATTATATTGTAGCAATTGCAAGATGAGGATATTTTTCTATTAAACACAACCTCTAAAATGATAATAATGAAGACAACACTGATGACCAGCAACAATGACCACCAAGTATTTGCATTTCATTTGTTCAACACCTGCTTTCCTCCACTCCTAACACTACCAGACCTCACTGATGCTGTCTCCTCCCAACTTTCATCCCCAGATATAAACGGGATCTGAAGCTAAAAGTATACCCTGTCATCTTTAGCTTGTAATTGCTTGACTCGCCGTTGCCCCTTCGTTTTCCCATGCTCCAGCAATTACAGAAATACAATGAGGCTTGGCTTTTCTTGCAGGGTGTAGAATGTATATACTAATTCGCAATAAAGTGCTACAGCTGTCAGTGCATTTTCTGCTCGGTTACTTCAATAAATTGGAACTCCGAGTGGGGAAAAACGTGAATATCGTATTATGTGCTTCCCACACTAGATGTGGGGACCCCTCTTGCAAACACAATTTGCACAATTCCATTTTCCTGCAATGAGAAAATGTGACTTGTCGTTTTGGAGATAGACAAACGCTGATGCCTCAGCAGCCTAATAATGGATTTCGCTTTTCAGGAAACAATTATTACAGACTAGAAATAAAACAGAACAGTTCAGATAGGTTTCTTTTTTAATTATGTGTTGTGACCTGTTTCACATATTGTTAAAGACTGCGGCTGTGTATGCTGCTCTGTTGCTGTGTGATCCGTCCTCTGGCTTGACCCTTACCCATGGTGCTTAGAACAGCTTCCTCATTGTTTAGTATCAATGATGGCCAGGGCCAGCTGGAGGGTCAGAGTCGCTTCCAGATGATTACCCTTCCCCAGTCGCTGCAATTTCTCTTTCTGTCTCCCCTTCTCTCTATTTCTCAGAGCTGCTGTCACTCACATCTGTTCCCAATGGCTTGCTCGGCTCGTCTTGGAATCCGAGCCGGCCAGCATCCGGAAGCGCCGCGGCCGCAATCCAGGAACGGGGCCGGAAGCGTCTGAAATCAAGGCTCTAATGATGCCACTGCATTATGCAGGATCTGCAGGGTGATGATGATGCAGGGAGGAGGCAAAGGGGAAGGGGGGAGAAAGGGGGAGATGAGGAAAGAGGGGGTACCCAGCAGCCAAATGAAAGCAGAAGGACTGCGAGGGAAGTGAAGCCAGAGTCGGTGTTAGCAGTGTTGTTCTGTAACTGCATCCCGTTAACAGCTGCCCCTGCCATTAACACAATGGGAGAGAGAAGGAGAGAGCTCCTTGTTAGGGATCATTTATTAACCGAGATCATCTTTTCGTTAGCCTTGGGGTAATGACTAATGTCAATGGCAAATTTCACAGTTGTCTAGAGAAATGAATTAGATTTGCAATAAAAGGCCCCTTGGCTTGTTGTACATGCTCATTTGCTGGAGTTGGTGAACTTGGAGAACTGAAAAGAAACCAAGGATCCTGGCTTAATACCGTCTCCCTTTTCCCCTCCTCCCCCGTCGCCAGACACTGACCTTTTTCTCTCATTATGAGGGGGAAAAAAAGAAAGCACGAAGGGATCTATAAAAAGAAGCGTTACAGTATGTGCCGTAGCACGAGTAACATCATTACCACGCATTCAGCAATGCAAATGAGACCTATAGGTTGTAGTGTAACTGCCAATGTGAACGTTTAGCTAAACACACGCACACAAGCTGCGTGGGACCCGACCCTGACAGACTCAGTTCAGCTGCATGTGTGTGTGTGTGTGTGTGTGTGTGCAGTTCAAAGATTAAGACTCAGGCGTATTCTTTAATCCGTCCATTGAGCAGTGGCAGAGTGTGGAGACAGAATGCGGTGGGTACAATGACCCCCCAACGGTGGTGACTCCCGCCATCACAAAACCAGCCCTCACCTACGTGCACCCCCTGTCACTCCCCCCTCTCTGACCCAAACCCCCCTCTGTTACAAAAGAACCTGTCAGGACAGGTCACCCCCACACCCCCTTCCTGCACACACACACACACTCACAGACACAGAAGCAAACCCTCCACTGCTGTCATCGCCCCTGGGGGTACACCGCTAGGAATAGCGGACCCCAAAAAACAGCACTCTTTCTCCCCCTGTGTCTCATTCTCTTTGCTCCCCACTCGTTTCTTTGCAGGACAGATGACACAATGCGGTGATTCACACGGGGCTGGGCGCTCACATACTGTAGGCTGCCTCTATTGGCCCATGTGTGGCTGGCTCACAGCATGGGGTTAATTGCGAGCGAGGTTAACAAAATAGGAGACAAAAATCAGTTTCAGAAGAGGATAGGGACCCAGGAGGCTGCACTGAGATGAAGTGGAGCCCCCAAAAAGACAATGTGTGTGTGTGTGTGGGGGGGGGGTCACAGTCCTGGGTCAAATATCTTTGCAAATATTTATTGCAGTTTGTCTTTGTCTGTGCATCTTAACAGAGGGGTGTGGGTTTACAGGATGAGGACAATTTAGACGAAGTTATGACAATTTGAATGAAAATAGAGTGAAAGTGACTTGAAAGTTATGTCCTGAGGTATTCTCAATTGTCCTGCATATACATGAATAATACAACATATAAATTATTTAAAGCAATAAAAAATATAAATTTGTCCCACGGGGTCAGCAGAATAAGCTGCTAACACAACATTACTATTACATTCAAGGAGACAACAGTCACCATTTAAACTGCCTATTTCCAGATCCATCAAACACATTACTGTTTAGTCTTGTTTGTGTCCTGTGTCTATACAATTCCAATATTCCCTGTCCTTTGAGCTCTGTTTGGTCTCCACCAGCTCCTGAGGAAAATATCTGTCACTTTAGCTGCTAAATTCTCCACTATGTTCACCAGCTAGTTGCTAATTGTCTGTTCATAGCTTGATTTAGCTATTAGAAGATGTCACCTCGGGCTCTGGCAAATTCTTAATTCATAACAATTTGATGCAGCCCTACGTAATGCACAATAAATCAGAGCTAAGTTTTTCACCTTTATTCTACCAGGTTTGTGTCTTAAGAATAAAAGACTCATTGAGAGAATACAAACCAGCATTCTCAGATGGAAGTAAGATGACAATTAAAACATTTACAACATATGTATTAACTATGGCACAAAGGACTCTACAAAGCAGATTGAAAATACAAAACAATAAAAACAGTGACATGGTTTGCATGAACACTATTTGTACCATCAACATACAATTCTGCATGGCTAAAGTACAGTGCCATCAAGCCTCAGCTGTGGGTTATTAGGGAGCACTATAGCAGTCACTTACTGTACAGTTTCTCCACAACCACATTTTTTAAAATGGATGTAACATTTAGCTGTTAATACCAGCAGCTGGAGTGTTCGTCTTCAGATGATTTAATTGGCCGGCAATTTTCTCCTGTCAAAAAAGCAATGTGCACCTCGGATGAAAACGAGCGAGCGCAAGTGGGAGAGTTAATTAGCGACCTCGTTAGGGACCTGGAAGTGTCTGGTGGGGCCTCTGTGTGTGTTTGTACGTGTCTTTGTCTGTATGTATGTGTGTGTGTTAACTGATGACTAGGGAAACCGAGAAGGCATGTAGAAAGGGCCTTACTCCTCTTGTATGTATACATGACCAGCTTACCCTGTGACTGTCAAGATGTTCATACTGTGTGCCAATTGGTTGATTTGTGTGTATGTGCTGACGCATTGTGGGAGGTGGCAGAGGTTGCTATGACATCTAGAGGGTAATCTGCTGCTAAAGCTTGGGCTGTATGTAAGACCATACATTTTTGATTTGCTTTGTGGGATTTTTCCTTCCGACATGTCAAATACAATAAGAAGTAGATACATTTGACGTTGTACAAATACAAATGTAATGGATAAAAGCATTACTATATGCAGTCATCCAGATAAAGTTGATAATGAAGAAAACCTTCAAAATGTTTCAAAGAGGCTTGAATCAGGAATGTTAAGCAAAGGCCTTTTTTGAGGCTTGGTCATTGAACTCTTTGATTGGCAGGTCACTGTGCTGTGTGGAAAACAAATGGGTTTCCAGTGTTTGTAACAACTGTGTCAGGATTGACCTGACAGTGAAAACTAAATAAGTGAGGGCGGACTCGGGCGTAATGTGCATCATCGGGTCATTTTGTTATTTTATTCAATTTGTAAATTTGAAAAAATGAGTAGCTAATGTTATGTATTGGATCATACAAAATTACAATTCATAAAAACTCTTGAATCCCTTGTTTCAGAGGCCTTTCCACCTGTAGAAGCAGAGTTTAGACCGTCATGGCGAACCTCTGAAACAGACCAGTGTAACCAGCTCTTTAAACCCAGGAAACAGCCATCTTATCTCTCAATACGAAGACATCACAGTGGAGATGTTTTTCTAACACTGATTAGCTGAGACATGTCTCGCTTTCAAAATGATCAAATTATGCTTGAGATTTAGCACCTTGCAAAAATGTCATCATCATATTCCAAGGGCATGTTGGAGAGCGGGTCAAGGGGCTGCGTGCGGCACTCTGCCTGACTGAACTCTGTTGGTTTGGGGAACGGTGAGGTAATTTGTTAAGACTGGGCCCCCTGAATTATTAAAGGCATGTGAGTGTAAATAATTCACTGATCACCAAACAGCATGACAGGCCATTCATCAGCATGTCGTGTCGTGTGTGTGGGCATACGTGTTTATGGTGTGTTGTGTGCCCACATATGTGGGAGGAGGTGGGTGGCGGAGAGTGGGAGGTTGCACGTTATAGAGCAGAGGTTCTGAAGAGAAAGCCTCCAAACAAGTGTGTGACATGTTTTTTGCATGCACAAGGAGTTTTGTGTTGTCACCGTTTTGCTACTAAGATGAATTTCTGCACCAGTGTCCCTTAATTACACTTAGATGAGTTAACATATTACTAACAGGAAAGGGTAAGCATGAGGAGAACTCACAGTATGTGAGTTTTTGCACTTGGTGGAATTATCTGAATGAAAGTGCTTTATCATAACCTGCTTTGAATTTTTATTCCCAGGAATCTAGCCTTGCATTGCCTATTTCCCCCCTCCTCCTTTTTTTTAAAACTGTGTCTTCTCAATGACAAAGCGAGTATGGTGACAAATTGCCATAAACGGGCGGAAAGCATGCAAATGCAGTGAGGAGACAAATGTCCAACCTTGTGTTTAGTCGGAAGCTAAGGTCATCCACCCTCCCATCTATCACTGTTCTAATCAGCTCCACGCAGCCCCAATGCATAGCTCAGTACCTGCTGCATAGATAACACAGAGAGAGGGAGAGGAGGAGAGAGATAAAAACAAAACTGATAAAAGATTCAACAAGTAAACACTCATATTGCTCTGGAGCGGCTTGTGTTTTGTTCGGGGGTTTTGCTCCGTTCCATTTTTCTGGCTGTTTTTGTGCGTTTCTCTCTCCACCAGCAGCCGCCCCACTTACACACTGCTAAACTGTGCTGTGTTTGTTTTGCTTGTCAGGTGTAGACAGAGGGGTTTGACCTGGGATCGCAGAGCTGTATTTGAAGGTGATTGGAGATGAGTTGTATTGAAATGTTTAGTTTTTTCCCCCTGTCAGAGGTTCGGGGAGGGGAGGGCAGGTAAATCCAGATGTCTGGCCTGGTTGTAATTGCAGTTGCACTTGTCTTTTCAAATTGCAACAGCCAGGTGCATAATCAAAAAGGTAGGCTGCTATTTAGATTTTTACCACTCCCTTTTGTTCTTTCTTTGTTCTTTATTTCATTTTCAAATACATTGAAAGCCAAACTGCCTGCTATTTGATAGCTCTCCCTTTCTTCCCTTTCCTACTTCTTTTCTTTCCGTCTTTATGCTCCCGATGAGTGTTTCGTTTGCCCCCGTCAAGTGATCCAGAGATAGTTGAATTAGGGCCTTGCCCCACGCAATTAAAATTGTATTATTGCTCGAGTGTGACCCGGCCTAATTTAAATGTTGTACATGCTCAAAAATGATTAATAGATACAGTTTGTAAATAGCCTGGGCAATGATGATAACGCCAAAGATATGGTTAGTTGAGTGCATTATTTCCTGCTAAAATACACATTTTGAAAATACATTTGGCTCGGCACATTGGATTCCTGAAATGTTAACAGCAGCGGCGTCTTATTGTAATAACTCTAAATGAAAGATCAAAGGATGCAGCCGCCGCCTGAGGGAGCAAGTTTACCCCAAAACTAGGGAAAAGAAGAGTTGTGTCTCATGCATATAGCCTATTAATCATTCAGCTTGCCTACTGTTAGTACTCGCACACTTGTCTCCCGACATCACTGTGTTATTTTGCTTGGCCGACACTGCGGTGGATATTTTTGATGAGACATTTTGTCCCCTAGACAGAATGCAAGCGTTGCCAAAACCTTTCCAGACAGTTTGAGGAGGTGTGTGTGTGTGTGTGTGTGTGTGTGTGTGTGTGTATATATTGTCTGGATGTGATTGTGTGTGCCTGGAAATGCACGTAAGAATGGACTGGTGTGTGCTTACAAGTCATGGATGTGCTCAGAAGGATAGAACAATATTTTTTTGGCACTTCCAACCGTTAGAACTTGAGGTCAGAGTCAATATAAGAATTGTCATAAAAATCTAAGCATGTGTTTTTGTCCATGTACGTATGTGTCTTTGTGTATCCGTCCAGCGATGCAAGGTAAATGGGTGTGTGCTCATTAATCTCAGAGTGTGTGATGGAGCAGAGTGGTCGGCCAAGCTGCTGAATGTCTAAGCAGGGCGCTGCGCGTGTGATTTATCGGGAGGAGCGTGCATTAGGGCCCATTCGTAGCCATTAGCCTGAACAGCTAAGAACACTGCCACCTCCTACTACAGTCAGAGACGGTGGGCGGCGCCTGTGGTTTACAGCATGGCTTTTGTAGATTGTGTCCAGGATGTAAGAACAGCTACAAATGTGTTGATGAAGTAGTGATCTTTTGATGTTGTTGACAGCCTTGTTGCTAGGCATGTCATTGCAGCTGTGTTTTTGGACTGCACTTCGCAGAAGTCACCTGTCAAACAGCATGCACACTTGTGTCTGTCTCTTTGGATTAGTAGTTTGCATTTCTATAGGAGGCACTATTTTTTCCTTCTCTGTTTACTCCATAAAAAAAACACAATGTAAAGTGGCTCCCTTATCATGCAAGTTCATGAAAGTGGACACAAGTGAACCACAAATGCACTGTATGTCACACTCACCTCCTGGAAAGTCGCCGTGTCTTTGGCTCTGCTAACATTAGAAACTTGACTCCAAAATAAGGGTGCCCATGCTAAAAATGCTTGCTCTCAGGGTGCAGCAAGGTGGGCATACCAAATGGCATGTTAATAGAAAAAGGAGAGGGGGAACTTGGTCATAGAAGATTATTGTGCAGTAAAAGTCTCTGACTTCCAAACCAGTTTGGGTGGAATTTTAACCAACCCCTTAACAATCAGCAGTATCATATTCAACCAAGCCCCAAAACTCCAACAGCATTAACCTTCTTGGATGCTAGCATGACTGTGACAGTTTGAGTCCTAGTTGTGACATTAGTGCATACAAAACACAACACTAAAATTAAAAATGTTATTTAGAAATGTGTACTTTTACCATGTTTCTGCGTCTGTAAATATTGGCGCTATCACTTAGACAAACCTTTTTGATAGTAAACTCCGAATAGACCAGGGTCATAAATGTATGGGGGGGGGGCTTGTTAAACAAAGTGAATCAACGTCCAGCACTCATTTACTCCAAAACTGGGACATGGAGCCTGGAAATTAAGTGTTTAATGCACCTTAATAAATCAACACATTTATTGAATGGATAGCCTTGCAAAAGTTGAATTTGTGGTAGAGACCAGAACATACGTGTGTGTGTGTGTGAGAGAGAGAGAGAGAGAGAGAGAGAGAGAGAGAGAGAGAGAGTGACAGTGTGTGTAAGTGTGTGTGAGGCTAGTCTATATGATCCAATGTCAGTCTGTGTCAGTGGCTGTGTGAATAAGCGAGCTGGGCGGGTGGGGTTATGAGGGGTGGCCGGTGGAGGAGGTTGTGGTGGTGGGGGGGGTCTCTCTATTTTGGCTGAGGTAATCCATCCATTGTGTTGAACTTCTTCATCTGTATCAATTCATTGAAAACACACCGGCCCTGTGGAGTGAAACTGAGCCTGCCCGGTCCTTTCTTGACAGGGCAACGAGAGAGACAGAGAGAGAGACAGAGTACCATGGGGTGGTGGGTGAGGGGGTTGGTTCTGGGGGTTTGTGTGGGGGTCCATGAGGGAAAATTCAGAGGGGGGAAAAGGGAGTAACGGACCATGGGAAAAACACAATCCCTGGCCCCTCTATAGCACTTGTTCCACCCCACTTCACCCGCACACCCACCCTGTGTATGCCACTTGTCACTGACCCTTGCAACCCCCTTCTCACTCTCCCCAAGCCTTTGAGCTTGTCTCTCTCGCTGGGCTCTCTCTCTGGGCTGCAGATGTATGTACCACCCCCCAACACCCCAAACCCACCACACCCGCTCCTCCTGAGACCTGCGGACCTCCACGCTCTGAGGCCCCTACCTCTACCTCTCATGCCCAGGGATGGTGAAGCGTGGTGGGGCAGAGGCTGCGCCCGGACCCCCATATCCAGTCCCAGCAAAGAATGGACGAAAGGAATAAAGAATAACAGAGAGGATCCCTTTTCTTTGTGTCTGCTCAAAGGGGAAGCAGGCTGGGGCAAGCCAGGGAAAACAAGAGGTGTGTGTGTGTGTGTGTGTGTGTGTGTGTGTGTGTGTGTGTGTGTGTGTGTGTGTGTGTGTGTGTGTGTGTGT